>JAQHUG010000069.1:5432843-5452293 GCA_028555095.1 Dicrostonyx torquatus | reverse complement strand
TGGTCTGTAATTCTCTTTCTTAGTATTGTCTTTCTGTGGTTTGGGTATCAGGGTAATTGTAGCCTCATAGAAGGTGTTTGGCAATGTTCCCTCTGTTTCTATTGTGTGGAAAAATTGAGGAGTATTGGTATTAGTTCCTCTTTGAAAGTTTTGTAGAATTCTGAGCTGAAACCATCTGGTCCTGGGCTTTTTTTGGATGGGAGACTTTCCCCAAAAAAGTTTTAAGAATCTTTTTGTGTACTGAAAACGAAACCCAAGCGTCACACTTGTTAGAAGAATCTGCACTATGAGTCATACTCACCAGCTCGGGCTGATCTCGTGTCACACTTTTGGGGAACTTTCACATTGTCTTTTGAAGTCCAGACATCTTTTTTATAGTTAAAATAACAGCACAAGTGATACCATTTTCAGCTTTTTGGCACGGTTCAGCGAAATTACTCATATTCACAGTGGTGCAGCCACCACCACCCATCATTCTCCAGAAGTGGCTCACACTCCTAAACAGACATTCTGTCCCCAATAAAGACAAACTCCATGCTCTCCTCTACCTAACCTTAAGAAAACTCTTTCAGGGCATGGTGATGCACACCTTTAATCCCAGCATTTGGAAGGCAGAGGCAGGTAGATCTTTGCGAGTTTGAGGCCAACCTGGTCTACAAAGTAGGTTCCAGGACATCCAGGGCTACATAGTGAGACTTTGTCTGGAAAAGAACAAGAAGAAAGGAAAAAGGAAAGAAGGAAAGAAAGAAAGAAAGAAGGAAAGGAAGGAAGGAAGGAAGGAAGGAAGGAAGAAAGAAAGAAAGAAAGAAAGAAAGAAAGAAAGAGAAAGGAAGGAAGGAAGAGAAATCTTTAAATAACGTGCCTTAAGCTGCACAGAGCCTGGTCCAGCCCTGGCTGACACCAGGAGATTCTGGTCACTTTGTGCAAGCGTCAGAACACGTCCCTCCAGAAGTCACCACAGCTGCTACCAGCAAATATCCAAAGAATGGTCATTATGGCAGCACCAGCACCACCTAACACTCAAGGAACACAGAAGCAGCATTTTCTAGTGTTGAAGGAAACAGTTGCACTCTCCAGAAGCCACACGTTTGTTACACTAAGGTTCAGATATTCTGCAAATTAGCTTCGTTTTCCTTATCACCCAGAACTGTGGAGAACAACTCTATCATTTGCTGCAGAATTGTCCTGAAGAGTGAACAAGAGTTTTATGTAGCTTCAGTCAGTTTTAGGTTTGACTCAATCTAATTTCAAAAATCCAAATTTGGGTTGTGGAGATGGTTAAGCCTACAACAGAGTCTCAATCCCTGGGCCCCACATGCTGGCAGAAGAGAGCAGGCTCCCTCCAATGTCCACACGTGTGCTACAGCACCACCCCACATACAAAATAATAAGTAGAAGTTAAAAATTTCTAATTTGCTTTTTTCATAAATAGAAATTCACAGTTCAGGATTGGAATAGAAATTTTATTCCGGTTTGGGGTGGGGATGGAGTAGGGAGGGAGACGGGAATAGGGAATAGGGAAGAGTGATGCCTTCTTCCTAAAATAATTGCTCCCAGAAATTTTACTTGATCTTATGTCTTTCAATAAAATAGTTGCATAGCCTTACCTAGATGCAAGAGAAGTCACACAATGTACTTTTATTCTAGATGGCCTATGTCTAAGTAAATGTCAGTAATTTCCATGCCACAGAAATGGACATCAAATGGATATACTATGTCTAAAAGAATTTTTTTAATATTGAGGTTATTTCTTTGGTCTCTCTTTTATTCCTTCCTTTTCATAATTGTAAACAATGTTGTGTTTTTTTAAAAAAAAAAGTGGAAGTATTGTCGTATATTACATGATAATTAAAATAACTCAAAGTACTGGTGTTGGAAGGCTAGGGGACAAGGAGAAGATAAGACACCTTGAAGCACCATTGATAAAAATCGTTCAGCATCTTGTTTAGTGTTGTTATAAATAACTTTCTAGACTAGTGCTAAAGCTTCCTTCCTCTGAAGGTCAAGGAACATCACAGAAACCGGCTTAGTGTCCCTAGATGGAAAAGAGCAGAGTCAACTTCCCAGTAGACTTTGGGATGTCTTGGTGGCTACATTTATTGAGCCCCGTATCTAACATAGCAGGCTGTGTTTTGGTTAAGTGCTAACTGTGAAAGGGGCACACTTTTTTTTTTGTTTTGTTGTTTTTTTGAAACAGGGTTTCTCTGTGGCTTTGGAGCCTGCGCTGGAACTAGCTCTTGTAGACCAGGCTGGTCTCGAACTCACAGAGATCCGCCTGCCTCTGCCTCCCGAGTGCTGGGATTAAAGGTGTGCGCCACCACCGCCCGGCAAGGGGCACACTTTTTAACAGCCATCACTTTTGTATCATGTTTTTGGTTTTCAGGGGGATGCAAACCACAGGGTGTGGTCTATTACTTCATCCTTAGAGAATCTTACAAGGGGGCAGCATTTTACCCCACACTGCAAGCAAATGAAAATGAGGAATGTGAGTTGGGCAGGTGTAGCCTCGTGGCTAGGGGAGACGGCTGATGGAACCAGACCAGGAAAGCCTCATGATGCTCAGCCTCTTTCTGACTTTATAATGAAATACATGAGTAACATCTAGGCCTGTCCTTTGTATATCTGGTTGCCAAACCATTTTTCTATTTATCACATTTGACCTTGATGGTGATACATTAACAACTCCTAGAATTTTGTCCAAGTTAGAATACTATGTCTCCTTATTGACTTTGAATAGTTGTCAACCTGCTTGATTCTTTGATTCACCCCATACCCACTATTTGGATTTTTTTTTTCTTTCTCTGGCTCTTGGGAAGATACACTATTACTGAGACCAGGATATGGTGTTGTCCCTCCCAACTGGTACTCTTCCACAGTCAGCCTTGTAAAAAACTAATTACTTCTCCTGCTCCTTCAGTTTTGACTTTCTAAGGGAACAAAATCCTGCAGCTGCAATCAGCCAGCCATAGCAGGCAGAGAGCGGGCACCAGCAGCTCTCCTAGAAGCAGGTAAATCAGGGTGCAGGGGTCATGCTAAACCAGGGTGTGGGAGCTTTATGTCCTGTTAAGCCAGAGTGTGAGAGGCTGACATCATGTTAAACCAAAGTGTGAGAGGCTGACGTCATGCTAAATCAGGGTATGTGGTGGGGGGATTATATCATGTGGGGCTCTGGAAATGAGTTTTGAATAGACATCAGCTCTTTGCATTGTTTAGGATAATTTTCTCTAAGAGAGGAGGGAGTAAGCCAGCAAGATTGCTCAATAGTGAGATGCCTCAGGAGATAAAGTTGTGTACCTAACCATCAAGCCTGATGAACCGAGTTTGATCCCTAGAGCCTGTACGGTGGACTTGATTCCCATAAGTTGTTCTCTGACATGCTGTGACACACTTACCCATGCGTGCAGATCAATCAATCAAATGTAAAGTAAATGGGGGAGCTTGAACTTCATGCTGCAGGTCCATCATCTCAGAAGTGAGGAGGCTGAGGCAGAAATATGGCAAGTTCACGTTCTGTGTGAGCTTGGAATAAAGTTGGGCGGCTCATACAGCATATGAGGGGCCCTGGGTTCAGTCCCCGGCAACATACACCACACACAAACACACACACACACACAAACACACACACACACACACACACACACACACACACACACACACACACACACACACACACACGAGGTCAGAGAAGGTTGAGAGTCAGGAAGGGCCTTCCTTCCGGGCAGTAGCAGTAGCTTCCTAACTGCCCTTGCTTCCTGCCTGCCTCAGGCTTTCCCAGCAAGCTCTGTGACTGTTCCACGTAGGCCCCAGAGAAGGACTTGGGATGTTAGTGCATAAGTGAACAACACTGTCTCCAGAGGAAATGGGAGGCTCCCCAGCTTCCCTTTCTTGCAGGCCTACTGTGGTTTTTCATGATGTCATCCATTCATCATTGTGAGCTGATCAGCTGCCCCCAGGCCTTGGCCAGCTGCCCAAGGTCGGAAGGGAAGAAAGAGATCCCAGGACAACTGTGCAGAGGGCCCCTGAGCATGTGCAGACAGGATGACATCAGTTCCACCTAGACAGTCTTGGTGGAATTCGAAGAAGACTGTAAAAGTTACAAGACCTTATCCAACCTTCCCTTCCTTGAATGCCTGGGAAAAATTCAGGGGCCTCTTGCCTGTGGATGGGGAGCCGAACCCTGGAGTGGACCTAGGAGTGGAGGAAGGACTGCTCTGCCAGATGGTTCATTCTCCAGAATTCAACCTGTTTCCTAACTCTGTGGTGTTTGAAAGCAACTTTGTCCAGGTACTCTTGGGTGACTCAGAACAGCCCTCCTTGTTCTTCTAAACCTGTTCCCGAGATGGGACCGAAAGAGTTATCCTTAGAACAGCAATGGGAGATGAAAGGATGCAGGAAAGCTAGCGGGCTGAGACACAAGGCTGGCCAGGGCTTCTGTACACACAACAAAAAAAAGTCAGGCATCCTTTGCTGAGTGGAGGATGAGGCATTGGAACCCCTGATTTATGTTATTTTCAGGTCTATCACCTGATGCCAATTTGAGGCAGTGAGGTTTTTAGAGACAGGGTTTCTCTGTAGCTTTGGAGCCTTGTAGACCAGGCTGTCCTCAAACTCACAGAGATCTGCCTGCCTCTGCTTCCCGAGTGCTGGGATTAAAGGCATGCAGCACCACTGCCCAGATGATTTGGTGTGTTTTTAATCTCCTTGCCTGGGCTCCCCTTGGGCCAGACAGAACTTAGAAGGAAGGACCATGAGGATGACTGTTTTCAAAGCAAAGTCAGGAAACTGTCAAGGGAGTATCCATAGACATGAAGTAGATGCTAAGGAACTCCTAGGTTATTTTTTCTTGCTCTGTGTTAATAGTAGGTCCTTTAAATCTTATTTAAAAATTCTACATGGTGGTACAGTCTGTAATCCCAGCACTCAGGAGGTTGAGGCAGGAGGATGCCCTTGAGAATGAATCTATCCTGGGCAATAGAGTAAGACTCTATTTTGCTTCATTTTTTCTTGTTTAAATAGCTACAAAAAATAAATAAATAATTTAAGAAACACCCATAAGCCCCACTAGTGTCTTAAAATCAATACAGGTTAAAATATTTGTCAAAAAAACAGTGGTTAAGTCCTCATTTCTAAGAGACATTTAGCAATGTCTGAGGACATTTTCAGTTGTCAGAATTTGGATGGGAGTTTGCTAAGGGCAGCTAGGATACAGAGGCCAAGGACGCTGCTAAACACTCCCACAACACAGCATGGCCTTCCTCTCACAAAGAAGCAAAGTGACTAGTGTGGTGGCACGTGCCTTTAATCCCAGCGCTCAGGAGGCAAAGGCCTGGGGATCTCTCTGGTCCTGGTCTACATAGTGAGTTCTAGGCCAGCCAGAGCTATCACATACAAAGATGAGTGAAGAAACTTGGCTGATTCATCTTGCTGCTTTTGCCAAATGCTCAGGCTGGGCCTGGGGGCTGCATTGCAGGTCAGAAGGGGCAGAAACTGGAAAGAAATCTACAAAGCCTCCAACACAATGGCTCTTGGGGTGACCTCCTCCGTGCCTTGCCTACCCCTTCCAAACATCCTCCTTATGGCCAGAGTCAAATGGCATCAGGGGCAAAGCCAGACATGGAACAGACCATCCACAGCCCCGAGCATCATCCTGAAGAGGTAAGCAATGCAGATGGGAGTGAGGGATGAGGGGGTAAAGGGCAGGCCAAGGCAGAGGCTGCCTGGTTCTAAACTCAAGATGGGGTGAACTGAGAAGTCACTACAGTGACATTACTTGGAATTTTATTTCATTTTGTTTTGTTTTAAACAAAACGTTTTATAGCCCAGGCTGGCCACTCTGCAGTCAAGGTTGGCCTTGAATTCTTGATCTACCTGCCTCTTCCTTCTGAGTGCTTAGATTCCAAACACGCACTATGGTGTTTGGCTACTGACTGCTCTAGATTGCAGTAACCTAAGACAAGCGAGGTAGTTCAATCATTGTGCCTGCTATGCAAACACGAGGAGACCTGGACCTTATCCCCAGAACCCGTGTTCAAAAAAAAAAAAAAAACAAAAGAATGGGTATAGTGGTTCACAGGGTAATCACAGCCCTGGGAGGTAGAGATAGGGAGATCCTGGGGTCTGCTACCCATCCAGCCTAGCCTAGCTAATAAGCTCCAGGGTTAGTAAGAGACTCTGATTTAAAATAAATAAATAAATAAATAAACCAAGGTGGAAAACACTTAAGAAATGGGACTTGGGATTAACCTCTGACCTGCACATACTTATGCATATACATGCACACACACCTCCTCAAACACATACATACACAGATGGGCGGGAGTAGGGAAACAAGTCTCATGGGGAAATGGATGGCGCGCATGAGCTTCCGAGTTTGGATTAGCAGCAGCCACGCAAAAAGCCAAGAACAATGTGTGCCTGTAACCCCAGAGATAATGCAAGGGGTTAGAGAAAAAGAGGTGGATCCTAGGGAGGAGCCAGCTAGTCTAGCCAGATGAAAAAACCATAAGCTCAGGATTCCATGAGTAATGTCCCAATGATTTTGGTGGAAGTTTTTGAGTGACTGTCTTCCCAACTCACAAGCCCACTCCCTTCCTCATGAGTGCCTTTTTTCTTATATTTTTAATATTTTTAAAAGTTCTGATTTTGTTTCAAGCATGTGAATGTTTTGCTTGCATGTGTATCTGTGTGCCATGTACGTGCCCAGGGCCTGTGGAGTGTCAGATCCCCTGGAGCTGGAGTTATAAATGGTTATGAGTCACCATGTGGTTGGCCGGTCTTCTGCAAGAGCAACTAGTGTGCTTCTTTTCTTTCTTAAGAAACTGCCCCTTTAAAAAGATGGTGGGGGCCGGAGAGATGGCTCAGTGGTTAAAAGCACTTGCTCCTCTTCCATGGCAGTCAACAATATGTCTATAACTCCAGTCTCAGGGCATCAGACACTTCTGGATAATGTGGGCACTGCATACATGTGGTGCACAGATATACATGCACACAAATCCCCCATACACATAGCGACTAATAATAAAATAAAATTTTAGACCGGGCATAATGACACATGCCTTTAAATCCAATCCAGCACTTGGAAGGCAAAGGTAGGTGGATTTTTGTGGGTTCTAGGCTGACCTGGTCCACATAGTGAGTTCCAGGGCAGGCAGAACTCCATAGCGAGACCCTGTCTCAAAACAAGCAAGCAAGCAAGCAAACAAACATTTTTAAAATAGTGGACAGCACTAGAGGAAGACAGTGGCATTGAACCCTGGCTTTCATACACAAACACATGCATGGGCAAGCTCAGGCCTGACAAACATGCATGCATATAACAGGTCAGGTGAGACATGACAGGTCTTCCACAGGAAGGACAAGTTATTTGGGGCAAAGGGAAGCTCATGGACAGGAGTGGAGGCTGGTCTCCAACATGCTTGTCTTCCTGCTTCACGCTTCTGATTTACTAGGAAACCTCCGAGCCTCCGGTTAAGAAGTAATGAGGCCATGAGACTGGGGAATGGGAGGCTGCTCGGGAGAGGCCATGTTCTCTTCGGTCCTGGGTGTGCAGCTACAGTTTCTGTATCACAAGTCACTGGCTACAGTTTACCTCTATAAAGCAAACTGCATAAGTCCCACTTAGGGCTGTAGCAAATGGTAGCATAAGGCTTGGGATAGAACCGTTCTTCTTGATGCCTGGGCCTTGCTTCCGTTTCCTTTCTGTTGCTGTGATAAACATACCCCAACGAAAAGCAGCTTAGGGGAGAGAGGGTTCATTTTGGCTTACAGTTAGTTCCACGGGGACAGAGCCTATTGTGGCGGGGAAGGGGGAGACATGGTGGCAAGAGCAGGAAGCTGACTGATGATACTGCATCTAAACAGGAAATAGAGAACAGGAAATGAGGTCTGGCTGTAAAATCTCAACGCTCTGCCCCCCACCCCCCACGCCCCCAGCGATCCACTTCCTCCTTCTATAGGTTCCGTATACAACCTTCCCAAATGGCACCATTAGCTGGGGACCGCGTGCTCAAACAAGTAAGCCTTCTGGGGATATTTAACATTCAGACCACAAAAGGCCTCCTTACACAGTCTGCAAATCATCTCAAGAATCTCTAGATGTTACCAAAGGTCCAGGAAACCCCTTCAATTCTCCGAGCTACCTCGTGCGGAGCTCTCCATTATGATGTTGGTATACCTGTAGCAAGTACTGCCCCCTACCGGTGACTAGTGTCATATCTAAGCCAGGTCCTTGAGTCAACTCGTGTGGACTGTCTTGGAGCCATGAACGTAATAAATGAATGAACAAATTGTGCAGGTGGGTCAGCTCCCTTTGTGTTTTCAAGGAGAAAATAGCAAAATCCCATGTCTCCGGCCACCTTACTCCTGAGCTACATCTGTGACGGGACCCAGGGAACACTGGCATGAAAATCGTGGCACTGTGACAGAGGCAGGTCCCAGGGCCACAGCCCAGACCGACTGAATCTGAATCTTCGGGATTGTCTCTGAGAGTCCGCATCAAGCGCTCCAGGGAAATCTGCCTTCCCCAGAGTTTAGCACCACTGGTCAAGAGTTCTCTTTCTTGCCTCTAAAAGCCCTCACCCTTAAGGAAACATGTCAAAGTGATGGGATTGTCCAGATGTCGTCTTCTGTGTCCTTAGCATTCTTCCTTTGAAGTTTGTGGAGCTTCAGATCTGTGACCACCATGAACGCATCCTGAGATTGAGGACAGTCACCGAGAAGATCTACTTCCTAAAGCTCCACCCTGACCACCCTGAGACTGTCTTCCACTTTTGGATCCGCCTGGTTCAAATTCTGCAGAAGGGTCTGTCCATCACCACCAAGGACCCTAGCATTCTTGTCACTCACTGCCTGGTACCCAAGAGCCTCTGCAGCCCAAGTGGAAAGTCCGAGGTAAGAAATCTCCATTACCAGCCTTCAGCCAAGACCAGAGTTGGAGAAGGGAGATTTGAGCAGCGCTGCTGAGTGTCTGAAGTAGGTGCCCTCAGCTTTTAACTCTGCCAGACATGGTAACATTTGTAAGCACAGAATACCCCTTTCTAAATAACTATGCTTCCAGTAAAGGCACACAGTTGTGCAACCATCAGCCATTGCCACAATTCAGTGAAAAGAAACAAGAGAGAAGGGTTTTGGTTTTACTTATTTTTTTGTTTGGCTTTTTGAGCTGGCCTCAAATTCATTGTGTAGCCAAAGTTGGCCTTGAAATCCTGAGCCTCCTTTCTCTAGCTCCCAAGTCCTGGGATTACAGGCATGTTCAACCACGCCAGGCCAAAAGAGACTTTTCTGGTATGCCTGCATGTGTGCATGTGTGTGTATGTGCGTGCATGCGCATATGCATGTGTACATGTATGTGTGTGTGCATGTGTGTGTGTGTGTGTGTGTTGGGTGGTGGTATGCACTGTGAGGGGCATGCAGAAGCCAAAGGAAGACTTCAGGTATATTCCTCTATTGCTAGTTGCCTTATTCCTCTGAGATAGGGTATTTCATGGAACCTGGAGCTTGAGGGATTTTTGCTAGACTAGTGACCAACAAGACCCAGCAATTCTCCTGTCTCTGCTTCCCAACCCCTCAGCCCCAGTGCTAGGATCAGAGGTGGGTGCTGCTGTGAATGTCTCTTTACACAAATGCTAGGGATCTGAACTCAGGTCCTAATTCTTTCACAAGTACTATTACCCACTTCCTAGCCCATGAAGGAATTTTTTGCTTTTTCATTGTCTATTCTTACCACCTCTCCCTTCCTCCCTCCCTCCCTCCACCCTGTAGAGTGTGTGTGTGTGTGTGTGTGTGTGTGTACATGTGTAAGTATACATGTGCAAGTACACATGTGCCATGGCACACATGTAGATGTCAGCTCACCTCAGGTGTCAATCCTCATCTTCTTCCTTACTTGAGACAGGGTCCCTGGTTCTCCTATGTGTGCTCCAGGCTAACTGGCCCTCGACCATTTGTGGATTCTCCTGTCTCACAACAGGCACTCCGGAGTTCCATACGGGAGCTGCTGCATCTGATTTTACGTGCATTCTGAGCATCAAGCTCTTTACTCATTGACATCCTTTTGTTACCTTTTCTCTTTTCTCATTCTTTTCTCTTTTAGGAACTGAGGACCGAGCCCCAGGGCCTTGCACTTGCTAGGCAAGCCCTCTACCATGGAGCTAAATCCCCAACCTCAACATCCTTTTGTTAAGTGTAACCCTACATAATTCCCTGGTGGTGGCACCCTAGTGAATGCAATTGTAGGAGTTCTGTTTGAGGCTGGATCCTGCTAGAGAACTCAGCAGCCTCCTGCTTTAGCCTCCTCGTGCTTAGAGTGCAGGCACGTGCTGCAATGCGTGCTGCAATGCATGGACTCCGAACTATGTGGGTGTTGTGTTTGTTTGAGACAGGATCTATTCATGCCTTTGAGTTAGGGTCTGAGATATCAGGAGTGTTCAACAATGGAAGTTGGCAAACAACTTAAGAATAAGTTGTTAACGTCACCCTGTGCCCTGGTAGAAGAGAATACCTTGTCCCTACAGCAACAATAAAACCCTCAAATAAAAATAACAAAGAAGCCAAAAAAAAAAGAGTGAGTTTGAGGCTGGCCTGGTCTACAGAGCAACTGTATGGGAGGGGGCATATAGGAACGAAAAGCACATTATTTTATTAATGGCATAATTATTCTTCCCATCTCCTCAGTATGTCTTTAGGTGTATCAGATTTTCTGAGAGATATCTGTTGGTCAGGTGATTCATTGGCCCCCTTGGGGAGGATCCCTGGGACTCGCTGACCAGCCAACTCGGTAGAGTCAATGAGAGCCAGGTCCAGCGAAAGGCCTGTCTTAAACATCAGGTGGAAAATGATAGAGGAAAACACTCAGTGTTGACCTGTAGCCTCTACGTGTGGACTCATCGTGCAGGTCCAAGTGTCCACAAAGCAGCTGCGGACAGGACTTTTCTTAGAGGAACTCATTTTTTAGCATGAATTTCTCGTATACATTTAAATATAAAAACAATTAGCACTAGATATTAAAATTCATATTGGCAAGTTAATGATACTAAAGATATGTTTGCAAGTGTACAATGAAGATCTTACCTTTAAGGCACCAAAGGACGTTTATACCAAATAACTGTATAAATAGCTACCAACCAAGAGAATCGTTCCTGCGAGCAACTGGGATGGCTGCCTCATGGGAATGGTTGGGTCCTGATGTTTTAGAGTTTAGAGCCTTGGTACTAAGAAAATGCAGAGAGCCCCAGGCTTAACCTCTTGTTTTGCTTGCTCTTTCTCTGTACAGTTAGTGCAGAAGAAACCTCAAGGTCCCCGGCCCAGTGAGAGCCTCATGCAGCTGATGGCCCAGGGGGAGAGTGAGGCCCTCTCGCAGATCTTTGCCGACTTGCATCAGCGGAAACAGTACAGGTACATGATTCATGATTTAAAATCAGGTTAACCTGGAAGACCCCAGCAGTGAGACCCTGGATAAAGGAGCACAGTCAGGGATGTGACACACTGTCAGGCAGTGCCTAGTCTCTGGACAGTCCTGCTCTCATTCTGTCTCCACACAGCAAGCAAGCAAGGTAGGCCTGACTCCAGAGGAGGTGTATGAAAACGAGTTAGTAACAGGCATGGGAGAAGGAGAGTTAAATCCTAATCCAGCATCTAATTCTACAGAGGCATACTGCATTGCTTTAGACCTTGCTGTGTCCTGGGTTCATTGCCCCATTGACTGGGCCTCTGTTTGGACTTCATAGAGCTCCTGAGGTTGTTCCTAAAGTGTAGTCTCATGGGATGCTCCAGGATACAGGCCTGTCATCTCCATGCCTGAAGAAATGTAGTACAGATGATTCGGTGCGATATGGGAGACAGGAAGCCCGGCGTGGTGACCCATAGCTATCATTCCAGCCCTGAGATAGAGGCTGAGGCAAGCAGACTCTTACAAAGTTGAGGCTAGCCTGCGTGACAGAATGAGTTCCAGACTAGCTTGGGCTGCAAACAGAGAAGGAAAACCAAAAAATGAATTAGTAAATATCATCAAGAGAGAAAACTGAAGTGTCAAAGAGAAGGAACTTTTTTGTTTTAAGATAGGATCTCATGCAGCTCAGGCTGACTTCAAATTCCCTATGTGATCAAGAACGACCTTGAATTTCTAACCCTCCTGCCTCTACCTCCCAAATTCTGGAATTAGAAGAAAATCTGTGCCACCATTCCTGGTGACACATAGAAGAGATAACCCCCTTCCTCCAGCTGGGGGGTTGATTTTAGGGCCTCAAGCTTCCTAAGCAAGGGCTCTACCACTCAGCTGTATATCAACCCAGGAGGAGGGCTTATATATAATAGGAACCAGTTAGAGTAACTCAGAGGCAAAGCGAAGAGTTTTGGGGTGGGAAGCTGAAAAGCAAAAGAGCCTAGAGACGGTGTGATTGAAGGCTCTCAGACTAGTGCCTCAGCTTTCTGTTCTATAATACCTAAAAGATAATAGAAAGCCACATCCGGATACTGTTGGGATTGGAAGCTCATAAGTACCAAGCCTTTAGCATGCTCTTTGTCAGATCGAGAAGCAGATATGAGTGCTATCTCAATAAATATTAATGTGTATTACTAATGGTCTTGGGAAAGATTTAACAGTTTGTCAAAAAGATTGTCACTGTATAAAAGATTGTTTCTGTACACAGAAAGCTGTAATTAAAAAATGTTTATGTAGAATGTCATATTCAGGGCCATGATGACTTATACCTTATACCCTTAATCTCAGCACAGGCAGAGGCAGGCAGATCTCAGTGAATCCAAGGCCAGCATGGTCTACAAAGTGATTTCCAGGACAGTCAAGACTGTTACGCAGAGAAACAATGTCTCGAAAGAAAAAAAAGAGCGTCACATTCTGAACTCATGCTGAATTCTGATAGTGCAAAAGTATAAAATTTTAAACTGTCAAATTACTAAATCACAGATACAATCACAGCAGGCCTGAAACTTTAGTAACTGTTGAGATGACCTTGAACCCCTGATTCTCCTAAGTGCTAGAATGATAGGCACATGCCACACTACCTGGCTACTATGGTTTTTTTGTTTGTTTGAAACAGCGCCTATCTTGACAATGCTGGCTCAGAATTCGGGATCTTCCTGCCTGAGAGTACAGGCATGACCACAATCCTCAGCTAACTTACTATTTATAGGACACTGCATTAGCTACTTTTCTATTGCTGTGATAAAGCCATGATCAAGGCAACTTAGATGCAATGAGGCATGGATGGGTTTATGGATGCAGAGTAACAAGAGCCCATCATGGCTAGGAGACAGAGCAGCTAGAGGCAGGCATAGCAGCAGAAACAGGAAAGTGATAGCTCACATTTTCAAATGCAAACAAAAAGCAAAGAGATCTAACTGGAAGTGGAACAAGACTTTTGATCCCAAAGCCCACCCCCTGTGACACATTTTCCCCCTACAAGACTGCACCACCTAAATCTCTCCAAACAGGGTCACCAACTGGGGACTGAATATTCAGATACTCAAGCCTATAAGTAAGTGTGTGTGTGTGTGTGTGTGTGTGTGTGTGTGTGTGTGTGTGTTATTTTGAGTTACTGGCTGGAACTCAGTCCCATAGACCAAACTAGCTGCACAAGAGGCTAAGAAGCCTTGTATCCTTTAGATACAAGCCCAGACAAATTAAGTGTCCTCGGTCTGAGATGGTGGTACATACCTGTAATCTCAACACTCAGGAGGCTGGAACAGGAAGATTCCTATGAGTTTGAAGTCAATCTAGACCAAACTGTCTCAAAACAACAATACCTCACAAAATTAGGTGCTCTACCCCAAAAGGAAAAGGGAAGTGGGGTTCCTGGGGGCCTACCACCACTCTCTGGCCTTTGATTCTGGAAGGTTAGGGGGAGCTAAGCCCCTAAAAAGAAATAGGCATTAGACAAAAAGAAGGAGGGAGGTAGAGAGCCAGGCAGGTTGAAGAAACAAATGAGTGAGGCTTTGTTCAGAGGAAGGAACCTGATTGGTTTAGAGAAAGAGAAAGAAGGTCATTGGGTCAGAGAACATATAGAAATAGGCTGAAGCCCCACCAAGCAGGGCCTGAGATGCTGTATGGAGGATTTCCTACTTTCAGTGAAAAGGTCACTCTAGAGGTAGCCTGGACAGTTAATTGGAAGGGAAGAAGAGACTCAGAGAGACCAGATAAGCAGCTAAACTTGTCTGGACAGCCGTGTATAAAATGGGTCAGGGAGATTTGGAAAGAGAGTGGAGAGTATCACTTCTGCCTCCCTGTTATCTCAGTAGCTCCTTCGTACAAACGGTTAGCTTCCTTGGTTTCCCAGAACAAAGTTCTGCGTGTTAATGCTTCAGTTTCAGGCGCCTTCCAGGCTGGTTGCAGTTATTATGGTTTTTTGCTCACTTGCAGCAACATGCCACTGAACAATAAAGAACATGCATGATAGAAATGCAAGATCCATGATAGGGCCACGGTCCTCCTCCTCAGACATATCAGAGTCATGGGCTCTGGTCCCTACCTCCTTCCATCCCACCTCCTTTTCCCCTTTCTCTTCTGAAAACATAGCATGCATCACACCCACCCAGTGTAGCCACAGCTGGCCTTTTCCATATTTATATCTGGCTCTAAATCCTTCACATCGGAAAAAGTCTGACTACTAGGGATAAGCTTTGAAATGTGACTTCAGGGCTGAGCATGTAGCTCAGTGTGTAGACTGTGGCAGCACACACAAAGCCTGGGTTTGATCCGCACGCACGCTGGTGCCCGTCTATAATTCCAGCGCTCAGGAGGCAGGGGGGGTCAGGCATTCAGAGCCGTCCTCAGCTCCATAGTGAATTTAAGACTATGATAAGACCATGTCTCAAAAAACAAACAACACACACAAAAACCCACCTGAATTTAATGTTCTTCTCCTTAACTTTTGATCTTCATTTCCTTGACCCTGAAATGACTGGAGTTCCAGGAGGAGCAAGAAGACTCAGATCAACAAGAGCAACGCAGGTAAGGAAGGATTGCATGCTGGGAAAGCTAGCCACTGTGTAGGCATAGACTCAGATCCCTCACAAGGCCCCCTCTGTCCTTCTGGATGCCATCAGGAGAACCATAGGACCCCCCCTACCATAATGGGTAACTCTCTGGGCTTTTTGGTCACCAAAATCAATTTGGCACCAAACTCTATTCATCTGTTTCTTTATTCTTTTTTTTTTTTCTCCTTTTCGAGACAGGGTTTCTCCGTAGCTTTGGAGCCTGTCCTGGAACTCACTCTGTAGACCAGGCTGGCCTCGAACTCACAGAGATCCGCCTGCCTCTGCCTCCCGAGTGCTGGGATTAAAGGTGTGCGCCACCACCGCCCAACTTGAGATACTTCTTTATTCTTGATTTCCAGATCCACACATGACCCTAGCCAGTACTTTTCCTCTTCACATCTGCAGTATCCATTTGTTGATTCACTGATTTATTCAAAAGCACGCACCAGAGGCTCTCTAAGTGCCACACTGCCTTTTCTCAGGAGGGTGAAGTCACACGGGTACATACCCAAATTATAGAAACTCCTTTCTGGACAACACTCAAAGTTCATGCTGGGGTGTCAGAGATATGTAAGGTAGAGAGTCCTTCGCTTCTTTCAGGGTATTGCCATATCTGATAGGACCAGGACAGATGGAGTAGGTGAGGCCATATGAGAAACTGTGACGTCCTAGAAGCATTTGCTGGTTCCCTGTTGCCAAATTCTAATCTACCTCGAGTCTTCCGGATGTGGTCCCTCATCAGCTTCCCCATCTTTCCTGTCTCCTCTGATAACGTGCTCCCTGCCTCATGTCTACCCCAGCCACATCTGTTTCAGTCTGATTTTACCCACGCTTCGTCATACCTTAGTCATCCCACACCCACTTCCTTCCCCTGAGGAACTGCTCTAAACCCGTCTGTCCTAAATCCTACCCCACACGTTCCTGCCAAGACTCAGCTTTCTTCCTAACCTCTCACACTATTTTCTGGTTCTCTTATAGGCATAAGGCCTATTTCTTAATGAATATTAAATTGCATGCATGCCTCTAAGTCATCCACAGCACCAAGCACAGCGTCAATAAAATATCTGGACCTAAGACCACTGATAAATTAATTTTCCGTGCTGGCTCAGAGACAGCCACATCATGCTGTATTTTGGAATGTAGAAGAGGTTGAAGATCCTAAGAGAACTAGAATCCAAATCAGAACATTTTACAAACTCATGTCTAAAGGTGGAATAAACGAATAAAGGTCTGAGGGAACGTGGGCAAAAGGAATGGTTGACTCCCACCTTATGATGTTTAAAACAACTGCCAGTAGAGTGGGAGAGATGGCTAGGTGGGTAAGAACACTGGCTGCTCTGGCAGAGGACCCAGGTTCGATCCCCAGCTCATATGACAGCTCACAACTGAATGTAGCTCCAGTCCTGGGGGAACCGACACCATCTTCTGGCCTCCATGGGCACCAGGCATAGATGTGGTACACAGACTTACATGTAGGCAAAATAGTCACACACGTAAAACATAAGTAAACCTAAGAAACAAAACATCTGTTTTGTTGCAACTGACCCCTGTTTTCAGCGCTAAGAAGGCAATGGAGAGCGGCGGAGACAGGGATAACAAAAACAGTGGTGGTATTGTTAAGACTTTGATTAATTGCCGCCATGCTGGCACATAGTCTGGTATTGTCAGATACTCTTGACTTTTTTTTCAAGAGAAGCCCCAAGTCTGAATTTTTAAATGTACTCTGTAAGAGAGAAGTGCAGCATATATATATACTCAAGCTTAGTGGGCAAGGAAGATGTGCTGGAGGGAAGGCTCCCGTAGGCACTGACGATGGAGATGGAGGCCGCCAGCTCCTGCGTCCTGACAGGAGAGTAGAGCCTCACTTCCTCCCCATCTGGGACTGCTTTCCCACATGCCGTGACCTTTGACACGATGTCAACTATTATTTCTGTTTTTATATCACATTCAAGCACATTCACAAAAACACACACTTTAAAATAGTCTATGAAGTTAGAGATAAGGAAAACAGTATTCAAGAATATTTCCATGAGTGCTGGGACTAGAGAGAAAAGTTTTAGAACTTCAGGATATCTGGTTAGGTGTGGTGGTGCATACCCATCATTGCAGATCTTGGAAAGCTGAGCTGGGAGAAATGCCTCAAGCTTAAAGCCAGCTTGGTCTTTATGGCAAGTTACAGGATAGCCTGGGCTACAGAGGCTCTTACTAGAGCCTTGGACAACACCAAAAGAAATTTCAGAATATCTAATGTTGAAATGTTCTTAGGTTGACTTTAATGATCCACGTTGGGATGTTTTTTGTGCCTTGTTTTCTTGCTGGGTCAAATACTGGACAGAAAAGGGAAGCTACCTGCCAGGCTCTTGGGACCCTTGCTATCTCCTACTGAGCCATGCCCTGCCCTCTATTGGAACTCTTCTGGATTACAATAACAAGAAGGGCGGGGAAATAACTCAGCCAGTAAACTACTTGCCTTGTAAGAAGAAGAACCTGGGTTTGACCCTCAGAACCCATGGGGCCTCAGAGATTGTCTTAGGGGTTTAGAATGCATATTGCCCTTCCAGAGGATCTAAGTTTGGTTCCTTGCATCCAGTTTGGGTAGCTTAGAACTACCTGTAACTCCAGCTCCCAAGGGAGGAGGGAGATCGGATGCCTCCAGTCTCTGAGCCAGCTTCCTTAAATTGTACTTATTCACACAGGCACACATGCATGCACACGTACGCACACACACACACAGACACATGCATATGGAGGCATTCATGCACACACTCACAGTTAGACATTGTGGTGGATGCCTGTAATCCCAGCCTTTGCAAGGCAAGGAGAGGTGGAATCAGGAGCTCAAGACCAACCTTGGCTGCACAAGAGTTCCAGTGGATGGACATGGGGGTTGATATGCAGTCTAGACAACCAGAAACCCAAAGTTCACCTGTGTGCCCCCATTAGCAGGTGCACAAGTCGATCCTTGGTCTTGTTAAAATGCTGTTTCTAACTCATTAGACCTGGACATAAGGCCTTGAAATCAAGTATTTCTAATATGATCCCCACTGATGCCAAGGTTTTGGTTACATTTTGAATAGCCAGGGACAAAGGGTTTAAGACTAGGCTCTAGCTTTGCTCTTCTGGTTTCAAAGTCATTGTCAGTTTAACTGAATGAATATCCTTGGGGAGATTAACTCAGTTAACCCGTCCCAACCACGACGTTTCTCTCTGTTTACTGAGGCTATTTTACTCAACATGATGTAGCGGTTAAGAACATAGACTCTTGAGACAGGTTGGTTGGCTTTGCATATTGACTCTGCCTCATCATAATATGGCCATTAGTAAATTAATCAGCCTCTGTGGACCTCAGCGTTCCTATCTATAAGGTGGGGATTGTGGGAGAGTCGCCACCAATGATAAAAGCAAGAATGTGTGATTGTCTGACAGATCTCATGTATGATGGCTTTCTCTCCCCACAACTATTGGTTATTAGCTTCCAGGGTGTTCTGTGAGCCAGAGTCCAAATATATTCATTTTCTTAACTAGAGAAAGCTACTCCCAGTGAAGACAGTGTCCCCTGTACTCGCGATCTCAGCTGGAGGGATACATTGACTTACGGAGAGTGGGAAAGAGAGAACCCCTCTGGGCCACAGCCCCTCTCGCTCCTCGGCACTCTGGCTGCCTCCAGCCGGCCTCGGCTGTCCCTAACTGGAGGTATGGTGGTGATGGGATTGATCTGGTGGCCTTAATGGGACTGGCTGGAGTTGAAGCTCAGAAACAGGACTGTATCCTATAGGGTCCTCAGGGTGATTATAAACGCTGTGTGAAGAGGATGGGTTGCTGGCCACAGTAACCTTACCCTCCTCTCTTCTCCCTTGTTTTCTTTGCCTCCAATAATAATGAGTGAAATCCTACAGTATGGTATCTCCAGAAGCCCCACAACCATTCAGCTGGTGCTCTGGAGCCTTCTCTTCCTGCTGTGTAGGAGGCATAGACACCCTTCTCCTGGAGCTCAGCAGCTCCTGTGCCTCTTTCCTCCCCTCTCCTTCCCTGGAGCTCTCGGTGTCTTCCTAACTAGTGGTGGTGGGGTAGTAAAGGGAGAAGGAGCTGGACTGCAGGGCTGGGTGAGGACAAACTTCCCTGGGTCCCAGCCTCTCCCTTTCCATGCTCCAAGGTGCCCCATCTATCCTACATCTATTCAACAAGCAGTGTGAAGCACCTTCTGTGCATTGTGTCTGGCAGTCCTAAAGAGGGTGGGTTAATTTGTTTTTCTAATTCATAAAAATAAAAATACTTATTTTTGTATTTGCAAAAAAATCTTTATTTTTAAAATAATTTTTTAAGTGAACACACAACGCTATGGTTTCACGATGGCATTTTTCTTGTTTTCAGTTAGTAATAATCACACCTCAGACAGACCGGAATGGCTATCCTGTCAGTTAGTAATAATCACACCTCAGACAGACCGGAATGGCTATCCTGT
>JAQHUG010000069.1:5419351-5432713 GCA_028555095.1 Dicrostonyx torquatus | reverse complement strand
AATCACACCTCAGACAGACCGGAATGGCTATCCTGTCAGTTAGTAACAATCACACCTCAGACAGACCGGAATGGCTATCCTGTCAGTGTGCAAGCACTCACTGGCATTTCCTAAGTAGATGTCCTTATACTCTGTTCTCCTGTCCCCCCTCACTGCCCTCGCTATTCCCACTGCTCCCTTCTTGCTGGTCCCCATCCCTTTCCTGTCACCTGCATTACTTTGCTCTATCTTTTCTCTCTTCTTCCTGCCTTCCCATGATCCCTTTCTACTTTCATGATCTTCTTACAATATGCACGCAAAACAAGTAAATGTGGCAAAACTTTAGATAGCGTCAATGAAATAATATCATATGAAAGAAAATTAATGAAATCTTCCAAAAGACCATTTATTAATAACTGAAAAGTTTTCAATTTAAGTAGGAGCCAAAGTGGTCATTCTGCAGTTAAGAATAAGAATGCATACGGGTCTTCCAGAGGACCTGAATTTGGTTTCTAGTAGTCACTTCAGGTGACTCCAACTACCTGTAACTTCAGCTCAAGATCTGATACCTCAGGCCTCCACAGACGCCTGCATTCCCATGCACGGATCCCCATCCATGTAATTAAAAACATTCAAAATGAAAATGTAAATAAGAACAAGTGCCCGTCCTGTGGTCTCACTTTCCAAGGTTTCAGTTAGCCACAACCACATACAGCCCAAAAATTAAAAGGAGATTCAATATTGAGAGAGAAACCATAGCCACCATAACTTTTGTTAGATCACAATTGTTTGATTTAGTTATTAGGCATGTTGGTAATCTCATACCATGCCTATGAATCAAACATTGTTTAATTTGTTTCTATCAGAAGAAGTGACATCTATAAAGTTTAGAGTTGTCAGGAGATAAAGCCCCAGAGACAAAGGGCTATCGTTGTGTCTGCATTCACAGAAGAGTGTTTCTGGTAACCTGTATGATTTTGATCACTTTTCTGTCCGGCACTCACAGGAATCTCTATATGATGGATCCTTTCCCGTTGGGGAGACTGCGCAGTCCACACCATCACTTCTCTTCAGTATTCAGTTTCTGGGAGCTCTATCTGATCAGAAGGGAGGAGGAAATGTCCACTAGGAGCAAAGCCAAGTTATTGCACCTCTGAGAAGAATGCCTCTCCACATTTCACCACCGCCTGAGGGTACAGCAACCTGCGTCCCACGGCACCAAGCAGGTAGATTGGGATGGATTTTCCAAAAGGCGAGCCAGGAGAGCAGTGCGAGGGGAGCAAGCCCAGGGGAACAGTGGACACGAGCAAATCAGAGTGGAAGCTGGCACGAGGGAGGCAGAGAAGAGAGGCAGGAAGAGAAGTCGCAACACAAGGAAATACAAGAGACCCAGGAGAAAAGCTGAAGAGAACTAGACAAGAAGCACATCTCTGAGAGATGCCCCGCCAAGCATCTATTTATCTAATTTAAAAAGTAAAGCCATAAACCAAGGAGAGGACTGTGGTTTCCTCCCGCTCAGATGACTCCGGAACAACTTCATCCTTCTTCTTTGCCTAGCGCCCGGTTCAGGCTTGTTCACCCAGCGGTGCATTGAAAGCTAAAGAACAAGCTTTAGTTTGGGTTTTGTGGTAGGGTTTCTTATGGGAGGTGCTGGCCTACGCTTTAACCCCAGCACTTGGGAGGCAGAGGCAGGTGGATCTCTGTGAGTTTGAGGCCAGCCTGGTCTATAGAGCAAGTTCTAGGACAGTCAGGGCACACACAAAGAAACCTTGTCTCAACGAGGAGCGGGAGGAGATCTCACCTATGCTACTTCATGCTGAGGTTACAGTCATTTTCAATACTCCCAGTTTACCAAATACAGGGCCTCATAGATGCTAGGCAAGCATAATTCACAATCTGAATTGTATCGCCAACCCCTCTTAGAACCATTTTTTCCCCAGGACTTTGGAAGACAAAGTGTTAAGGTAAAGTGAATTTGCATTTTGTTGTTCAAACTTACTAGGTTTACTACTGTCTCAGTCTGAGAAACACTGGCACACTTCCTTTTGGGTTGACAGTCCCCAAAATATGGACACACCTGCTTGACATACCTTTTGAGTGCTCCTTAAATTAGCCATCCCATATTAAATTCATCCCAACACTCCTCGCTGAAAATATATTTGTATTTATTGCCATCTCTCCTTTTGGCTTTTTAAACCCTGAGTGTCTGTTTCACCTGTTCCTACAGATCAGAATATAAGCACTGTGAGTTTAATCCCTTTTTGTTTACCACTGCATCCACAGTGCCCAGAGCATTTCCTGGCACACAGAAAACACTTCATTCATATGTGGGGGTTCATTCGTACCACAGGAGCAGAGTAAGGACACTCAGAGGGTAGCATCAGCCTTTTCAGTCAAAGCCATCATGCCTGCCCACAGCAGACCAGAGACCAGACGTGAGGCTCTCAGAGACAGAATGGGCGAGTAGGCCTTGAGTATAGTTGGTGGTATCTTTTCATTATTATTATTATTATTATTATTATTATTATTATTATTATTAAAGATTTATTACACATACAGCGCACCAGATCTCATTATATACATGGTGGTTGTGGGCCACCATGTGGTTGCTGGGACTTGAACTCAGGACCTCTGGAAGAACAGCCAGTGCTCTTAACCTGAGCCATCTCTCCAGCCCTGGTGGTATCATTTCTTAGGGTGCCACTCCTAAGTCCTCTTCTTTTATTGGCTACTTTCTAATCTGACCTTAATTTGCCTCTGTCTCGGAAGTGCTCCAACAGTTTCCCTCCTGGACAAAGACTTGGAAGTACCTCCAGCAGCCTCTGATCCTTTCCATCGCCTCAACTCACCATGCCACTCATTTCCCGCATCCAGGACCCAGGACCATTCTTTAAAGATTTCGTTTTGCTGTGCTGGGTATTGAATTCTGGGCCTTGTGTGTACTAGGCAAGCACTCTACCACTCAGCCACAGCAGTAGCCCAAACATTTTAGCTTTGAGTGCCACCTTAATTTCTTTCATCCAGGTCACTAACTCAAAAACTTATTTCTATTTATTTATTTGTTTGTTTATTCTCTCTCTCTCTCTCTCTCTCTCTCTCTCTCTCTCTCTCTTTCTGTGTTGCTATGATAAACACTGACCGAAACCAACTTGGTGGAGAGAAGGATTTATTTAGTTATAGGTTACAGTCTCTCATCGAGTGCAGCCAAGGCGGGAACTCAAGGCGGGAGCTGAAGCAGAGACCATGCAGAAGCAGTCTTCACTAGCTTGCTCAACTACCTTCCTTAAACAGCGCAGGTTCACCGCCTAGGGGGTACACTCCCCACAGTAGATGGGAACTTCCTACATGAATTATCAATTCAAAAACTACTCCACAAATGTTTCTAAAAGGCCAGTTTGATGGAAGCGATATGTCAACTGAGTTCCCTCTTCCCAACTGACTCTGGATTGTGTCTGTAGCTGAAGCTACCTATGACCCCATGTATATGTTTTCTTGTTTTAGGTACAGCCTTCTGGGGTTTTATTGAAATTATCTGATTAAAAATTGTTCTTAAAATTTCATTTTTAAAATAACAATAATTAGCTAAGTACCAAAAACTAAGTTAGAAAAGAAGATATAATGGTTATAGATCAGATATATTTTTGATTTAAAAGAGTTAAAGAAAAAAATGCTTTAGTTAAGAAAAGACTTTGTATGATAAACAAAGGTTGTTCCAAAATGGAAATGTGTGATAATAATTTTAAAAGATTGGATTATACTGTAGAAAGACTGTGAAAACAAAACCTAAAGTTGATCTATCTATAATTGAATTGTGTATAATATAAAGTTTATTAAAAATTTAATGTCAAAATTCAATGTATTGAGATAAATTAATGCTTGATTTTGTTTGCAACAGAAAGTTTTTCTTAAGTATTGATCTAATTTTCCTAATGTTTACAAAATGGCTTCAAAAACTGTGTTTTTATTCTTTTACTAAATGAGACAAAATTTATTTTTATATTCTGTTTTCCTACTGGACAGAGCCTTTGCTTGTTAGATATCCATTACCTTAATAGTAATTTGGGGTATTTCTACTAACTACATATGATCATGGAAGTCATTTTAATGGGAAAATATTTTAATAGTTAATTTTATTTATAAAATTTGGCCTGTTAGATTGAAAAAATAGTACCAATAAATTGTCAAAATTAACTAAAGCTTTGACCTTCTCTTAAGGATTACCCATTTTGGAAAAACATTATCTTTTTTATAAAATAAGTACTTCGTCTCAACAAAATGGCTGTCTAGACAAGACCTTAACAATGACACCAGTTGACATGCCAACATGGGAATCTCATGGGTGAGATTTGTACATGGTCATATTCAATCTCCTTCCCTACCCATCTGACTTTGCCTTCATTTCCCTTCCCTTTCTTCCTTCCTTCCTCTTCAGACTCCTCAAGATCAATTTGTGCTGCCTAAATATCTTGGATGTGTGATGATCTCATGGATGAGGTTTCTATCTCTAGATGAAGAGCTATAAGCAGCTAACAATCACCGAGAGAGGGAGAATTTTCTCCAGGAAATTGTCACCAAAATGATTATCAAATACCAAGTGGTCATCCCTAAATGTTTAAGCAACAATAAATGGTCTTAGTATCATTTTTAATAAATGTCTTTAAATGTTATTATTTATACCGAAGAACTCTTAAAGTCAAGACAATGTCATGTGTCTTTCTCTAATTTTCAGGTGTTAGTTAGTCTTGGATTTTCAGATGTGTGCATTTCATTGGGAATATCCATAGAGAACAGTGTGTGTCTCAGCCTCATCTGAGAAGCCCCTACCTGCAGTAGATAGTAATAACAGACCCACAACTGGCCAAGGTTCCAAGAACAAGAGACTGCAGAATTCTCATCCCCAAAGAAAACATATATACCGTCCCCATCCCACTTCTCAGTTCAGGAATCATTGCGGAAGACAGGGTAGAAAGAGTGTAAAAACCAGAGGCAGTGGATGGCTACAAGGCAGCGGAGCTTTCTGGACACACCAGGCAGCTGCATAGATGAGCTCACAGAGGTTACAGTAACTGGAACAAAACCCATGCAGATCCAATCCAGGTCAAATCCCAGCATTCATAGTGGATTGAGCACACAAGAACTCCAGTCATGAAGTTATTGGCAATTGTTAGCTACTGGGAGAAAAACAGTTTTCTCTAAGAGTGTAGCCCCTGGCAAGTCAACCATGAGCCAATGAAGAGCACACATCCAAGATATTTAGGCAGCACAAATTGGTCTTGAGGAGTTTGAAAGGGAAAGAAGGAAGGCAGGCAAAGTCAGGTGGGTAGGGAAGGAGATTGAATATGATCAAAACATACAAAATTCTCAAGGAACTGATGAAAAGTGTTTAAAGTAATTGACATTATATTTAAAAACAAGTTAAAATTATGTGAACCATCTCCATTAAAAGCATTTGCTACTAACAAGAAACTTTAACTATGATAATCAAAAGTTCAAAATTATAGAGTCTTCCTCAGAGAATAAGGAAACCAGATGATTTATCAGCTGAAGGGAAAAAGGACATCATAGCAAAGACTCCGTTCTGATGGGAGGAGGAAAAATACATCCAGGCACCTTTAACCTACTCCTGGATGACAAGACTAGACGAGATGAACTTTTAGGTTCAGTTTTCTCAGAAGAAACATACACTTACTTCATCTGGGAACACATCCGTGTGGGCTTCAGAAATGTTGGATGGTACTCATCTTCAAGTCCAGGGACAATCCCGTATCTCAATCTTTTTATGATTCTTAAATCCTTTCATAATTAGGTATTTTCAAAATAGTTTATGATAGTTAGGGTTTCACTTGGTGTATTCCTTAGCAATAAAACAGTGTTATTTTTGGTTTTTTAATGAACTTAACAAAATCATTAATCTTGTTTGCTTGTTTGCTTTTTGGCTATGATTGTTGGCTTACCCAGAACCCCTGCCATACACAAAACTAGTTTTCATGTTTAGAAGATTCAAGTGTGGGGCTGGAGAGCTGGCTCAGTGCTTAAGGGCAGTTGTTCCTGCACAGGGCTTACTACAGCCAGAAGAAATAAACTTGTGATTTAAAAAATTAACTAGGTCCAACCAGTTAAACACTATAAAAGACCCTACAATACACTCAGATGTTGAACAGAGTAACTTGACCTCCATTTACTCCAGCTAGAGATACCTGATTTGGTTAACTCTTTTCGTTCATTTATACAAAAGACACCAACCTCTAATAACTACATCCGTGATTGTTTAATGCCTTGAATGCTGAAGTTTCTTCATTAAATGGGTATTTAAGGTGTTCTACAATACAATAAGCTGGGGTTTTTTGTTTGTTTGGTTGGGTTTTTTTTTTTTTTGGTTTTTCAAGACAGGGTTTCTCTATAGCTTTGGAGCCTGTCCTGGACTAACTCTTGTAGGCCAGGATGGCCTTGAACTCACAGAGATCCGCCTGCCTCTGCCTCCTGAGTGCTGGGATTAAAGGCGTGTGCCAACACTGCCTGGCTAAGCTGAGGTTTTTTTAATTAAATGATATTTATATTTTGCTAACAAAAAGGAAATAGACAAAACTATAGTGACTCCTTATAGAGTCCCTTTTCCAGTTCTTCCATTAAAAAGAGATTTAGTTATGCCTATAAGGACTGTAACATTCGGACTTCTTTTGAGTGATGGGGGTAGTGCTTGGAATTGAACCCAGGACCCTCATGCATGCTAGGCAAGCATTTTATTCTTATGCTACATCCTCCAATTAAATTGTGATTTCTAACAAGTCTAATCTCTTGCTTCTATCATTGTTGTTAGTATTTCGTGCATGAAACAGACAATCTTGTTAAAAGAAAGTTAAAAGAAATACTATATCACTATCTATTTCTTTTATAATGTTGCTTTCTATTTAGTTTCCTTAACTAAATCTAGCTTAATACCAATATAATAAAACAGATCTGGCCAGCAGTCAACAAATAAGAGCTATAGTAACTTGAATATTAAAAAATCAATCTCTCCTAGAGTTAGAGTCAGCCACTCCACTCAAGGTTATAGCTATGGAATTAAGATGGCCAGAACAAAAACAATAATACAAAAAAACCCACTAGATTTTAAAGATAGATTTGTTTAAATATTATAATTATAAATAAGATAGTTACTATAATTATAAATGAAATAGTTCACAGAGTATAAGTAACTTTAATCACTGGGGCAAACATATAGTCAATCTAGGACTTTTTGGGTTTTTTAATTATTTTGTTGTTTTAATGCCCATTTCCTTCACCTGTTACCTTCATGCTATTAGGCTAGACAATGTTCTTGGTTATTTTAATTTTTGATGTGTTACTCTTAATATAAGCCACCTATCAATTACAGAGGGCTTTAAAAATATGCCTAGAATATAACAGCCAGTAGATTTTTTATGATTTGATCCAGAGTTGTTTCCTTAACGGCTGTAACAGGCTACTCCCCTCTCCTGAAGATCGCTGTCCTGCCTGCTTCTCAGCCTCATCTACCTCAGAGGCTAGAAAGCATTTCCTACAAACATGGAACATTAGTAATATTTAGTGAGTGCTATGTGTCCCTGCTCCATGTACAAAATATGCAGCTTGGCTGGCGGGGAAAGCAGCTGCACTTTCAAACGGAACCTTCTCCAAGGTTTGTTAGCTGATTAGACCCTCAATGATGTGGAGAAGTTAGAACATTGTTAACTGGTTGGGGCCATATTTAGCCCTCTTAGTGTCCATTTATTTAAGAGCTGTCTACGGCTCTCCTCTGTAACTAACCTAACGGCTTCATGACCATTAGGCAAATCGTGGACTGCAGAAACGGAGCACTAGTTTCTTCTGGAATTTACTGATTTAGCGGGCCACTAGCTTTCACAACTTAAGAGCTAAGGGTGTCATCAGGTAATACCTGAAGGCTGTAACCCATTCTCTGATGTTTCCACCACTGTAATAGTGAATAGTTTCTTTGTTCTGTTATTATGAAAACTTTATCAAACCGTTAGTTACTACATTGGTACATGGAATTTGGGGTAACCTAATCTGGTCTCCTGGTCATGGTCACTCACATTTGGCTCCAGAATGAACTCTCTTTGAGATGGGAGTTGTGTTTTCAGTCGTTGGTTTGAATGTCCCCAGCAGTAGTTCAGTAGTTGCCAGTCTTTCTCATCTTAAGGTAAGCTAATTTGCTTTCTTAAGTCTTTCATGAGCTTTATGTGCTATTCATTCCATATGTACTGAGAATATAGTAGCCCTCAGTGAATACATGCTTTAATTTCCTGGCACTGAGTAGATAATGGGGCTGGCTGTTATAGATCAACTGTAGATTACAGGGTCCCAGGCAAAGTCTAGGTTCAAACTCTCCCTACCCATCTTCAGAAAGAGAGAGATTGCTAATTTCCTGGGCTTCTTTTCACTCAGGGGCCTGCGAAAGAGAGAGATTGCTAATTTCCTGGGCTTCTTTTCACTCAGGGGCCTGCGACGCAATGTATTTAGTATTACTGAGCATTTGGACCTGGACTGTAAGCTGGGAGTTCCTGATGCTTAAATCCGGCGAATCCTAACCTAGCACTTATTCTAAGCGAAGACACAAGGATAAGTGCTGTTATTAGTCAAATCTGTTTGTGTACTGAAAATGCCAACTGTTAGGAAAGTAAATATGTCTTCTTTGCTTTCTGTGACCAGGAAAGATTCCTGGACCTACTACCTGACCTAGAGCCTTGCAGTTTACCTACCTACCCAGCTCTAAGACATTCCAGGATAGCAACATGTTTCATGACGTTTTCATAACTAATGGCTTCAGTAGCTGGAAAATCAAGAATATATATACTTCTTTCAGGCAGAGGAAGATGCTTTGTGAGCAAAGACCACAAAGATGTGAAATGTAAGGCTTTTGGGGAAGGTGGGGATCATGATGGATTGGGCAGAGGTGCAAAGGAGCGTGGTGGGTGGGAAATGAAGCTGAAAGGCACACGTTGGCAGGGCTGTTGATCAGTAGATCAACCGGGAACCCTCAAGAGCCAGAAGCTGGGCTAGTTCACCGCGGGTGGTGATGCTACAGCGGTATTATTCCGGCCCCGGGGGTTTGAGCGTAGGAAGAAAGCTATCAGAATAACCCTAGAAGCCCTGGGAGCAGACTCGTGCGTCGTGAATGCGGACGTGGCGGTCAGGGGGACCACGGTTAGCGGGCCGCGCCCACACGCCCAAGAGCACCGAACTGGGACTCAGAGTCGCCACAGGATGGGCGACTCGAACTGGGCGGGAATCCGGTCCACGCAACTCGGCGCGCTCGCGGGGACGTGGCGCTTTCAAGCCAATCACGGCCGCGCGATTGTGGAACCAATGGCCGCGCGGAAAAGCTACGCATCAGCAGCGGTCTTGCTGGTGATTGGTGTGGAGGCCGCCGACCAGGCGGATGGGGGCGGAGCGACGGGCCTCTTCCGGTTGGGCGGTGCTTGTGCGCGGGAGCTGAACCCCTTCGGTGAGCTTCGGACACTGTATCCTGCGGCGTGGAGCTCCCGGGAAAGGTAAGTCCCGTGGTGCTCAGTGGGTCCTCGTTTGTCCTCATTCTGTCCGTCCGCCTTGTTCCCCGTGCGGGGTGGGTCTTCCTCGCTCCGGCCTCAGTGTACCCGAGCGCCGGGGTGGGCCCGAGACTCCTCTCTGTCCCCTGGCTCGCCGTCCCGCAGCTTCGCGGAGAGGGCTGTGGCCCAGCAGACTTTGACTCTCTGGCACCGTTTTGTGCCTGACTTCGCGCGTCCTTGTTCTCCGCCCAGGCCCCCTCCACTCAGTGTCCCTGGGACTAGAGGGCCACTTTTGTTTGTTTCCTGAAGGTCGGAGAGAATTGGGTAGATTTATATCAGCTCCCTGCCACCTTTCACAGGCCTGCTGGGAGCTGCCACCCCGCCCCAAGGCCACATCCCGTGAGTGGGTTGTAAGTGCCAAGAAAGAAAGAGTTTGCTATCTTACAGGGTGTAAGAAGGTGGGGAACAGAACGAAGAACACAGTGTCATTATTTTAATAACGACTTGTTAATTTAGAGACGAGAAACGCTGCACTTTTTTGTGTTTGGCCGAATTTAGTCATTAATAGAAAGTGGTTTTCACATGTTAGTTAGGGAATTAATTACCTTTAAATATCATGTTTTTTGCTCGTCCTTCCCAAGAGCTAGTTCGGATTTTTGGCGTGCTGTATTCAGAAGTGACCTTAATTCCTGATAGTTGCTGTAATTAAGAGTGATTTGTATTTTGTAAAGTTTCTTTTGCATGTCTTGGATAATTGAGTGGATTGATGCTAAAAACTTTTGGGTTTTTGATCCAAATTCCTAAGCGTACAGGGCCCTGGCTTTTTTTTTTTGAGAATTGCATTCACTTCCTGTCATGCACTGTCAAGTCAGCATTAATAAACTGGGACTAATGACTCTCGAGTTAATTTAATTGAGCTTGAAAGTAGAAAAACTTGAACAATAAAAATTAAAAAAAAATAAAATAAAAAAAAAGAAAGTAGAAAAACTTGGATTGACGGATAAACTATTCCTTGCCATACCTGAAAGCTAATCCGAGACAAATATGTATTTGACGTCATTCAGTTAGATTGAAGTATCAAGTGGTAGCCAGCACTGAAGAACCAATGAGGAGCAAGAACTGTCCTGTAACTGTTTGTGTCAAAGGCAAGTCTGTTTAGGCCTAGTCTGACAGTGTTTCAAGGGGTTTCAACAGGCTGTTTTGTAGAATCAAAAGTTGGAGCTATGGGCTCACAAAAATGCTGAATTTTGTGTGAGTGGATGGAATTCATCCCAGCATCATGCTCAGTCTGTGTTTGGTGCCATCCATCCAGTGGTATGTTACATATACCTTTGATGGGGTTTTATACCGTTGCCTCAGTGCGGAAGACTAGTATGTCAGTATTAGCTCCGTTTTTTGTTTTTTTTTTTTCTTTCTTTTTTTAACGCTGGTGTGACAGGATGTTTCAGGGATAGCCAGGAAGAGTCATGGGAGATGCTTGATTAAGATCCTGGATTCTCTCTCAATGAATGTTTGTTTGTGGCTTTGTTGTTGTTTGTGTGTGTGTGAAAGAAAAAGTCTCACTATGTAGTCCTGGTTGGCCTCGAACTCATAGAGCTCTTCGCATCTCGACCTTCTGAATGCTGAGGTTAAAGGAGTACAGCACCCCTTCCCGCTTTTCTATGAACTCCTAAATATAAGTGCTGTTGTTCTGTAACATATTTTAGAGTTAAGCATATGAAATACCACGAAGTTTTTTTTTTTTTTAGGTACATTTATTTATGGAACCGGGCATGCACATGCCATGGCATGCTGTGTAAGTCAAAGGAGATGACGTGTGGGAGGCCATTCTCACCTCCCGCTATGGGTTCTGGGGTCCAGCTCAAGTTGTTGGGCTTTACTGGCTCAACCATCTTGCCAGCCCCTGAAATCACATATTCACCTATACCTGGCATTTGGCCAGATCTAGTAATGGAAATTGGGAGTTGGAAAGCACAGCAAAACCATTGTTGCTAAATATCAACCAATTAAGCCAATAAAATGTATTGGCTTCTTTTATATATATATATTACATTAGGAGCTATAGAGAAATAATTTATATTAACTTATGCAGAAGTAGTTTCAAAATTTCAGAATCTAGTGGTGGCACATACCTGGAGTCCTAGCATTTGGAAAGCCCATGCAGGAGGATTGCCTCAAGCTAACGGCTACCTGGCATAGTGAGTTCTGGACCAGTATGAGATACAATGAAACTCTCACCCCTCCAAAAAAAAGAAAGGGTGGAATTGAGGTGACTCAGCCACTGAAGGTGTTTGTTCCCAAGCTTGACAACCTGTACATACATGGTGCAGGGGCAGAACCGATTTCCCAGAATTGTTCTCTGACCTTAGCTCATATATGACCACATGCATGCACACAAATATAAATGTTAAAAAGCCAAAAAGTAGAACCTCTGAGAAAACTAAAGAAAAACAGTGCAGCTTGTGGTCTTTGTTGTGGAGTAATACAAACAAGAAGTGCAGACTTCTTTCAGCTGAGATATAACCGTAGTGGCTAGGTCTTTTCAGCCAAGATCTTGTGCAATTGCTTTTTTTTTTCCCATATAAGATCTTAAAATTTTTAGGCTTTTGACACTGAAGCAAGATTAGGCTAAAATAACTATCAAATTCTCAAAGATTTATGCATGTTAAACATATACAACAGAATCCACTACTAGATTCCAAAGCTTTTTTTCTGTATATTTTGCTAGAATAACTTGAACCATAAATTATGTATTAAAATTTCATCCCAAAGGAAGCTCCCTCACCCAGAATTCTACAGCCTTTTTCCTTCAAGTAAGTTGTTTTTGTTTTGTTTGTTTGTTTGTTGAGATTTAATTTGTTTATGGGTATTTTGCCCACATGTCTGTGCACCATATGTGCACAATTTCCAAAAAGGCCAGAAGATGGAGTAGGATCACCTGGGAATAGAGTTACAGACAGTTGTTAGCCACCATGTGGGTACTGAGAATCGAACCCCAGTCCTCTGGAGGATACTTAAACACTGAACCATTTGTCCAGTTTCAAAAGTAAATTGATTGTGTGGCCAGAAAATTTTCATTTGTGCTTGATTGCTTTGGTTGTATGACTAATTAAAACTCGTAATAGTTTCAGTCATTCTCAGAACTTTGGTAGCCAAATTTTGCACTGAGTAAATTTTATATACTCAGCCCTCTTGTAATCTTGCACTTGATTAATTGGAATTTATTGGGTAAACTTGTGTAAATTGACTGTCACTAGAAAAGTCAAGATGATTTGTCATTATCGTGCCTTTCTGTACATCAAGGGTGATTTGACTTTTATGTGATAATCTATGTTAGTGGGTCTTATATTAAAGTCTTGCAAGTAAGGAATACCAGATAGCTAAAAGGGTCATTTTTATTTCTAGATTTCACACCCCAAGTCTTATATAGTTAAGTATAATGCTGTCAAGCTGTTGATTCCCCATGAAATAAAGTAGACCCTTAAGCCCTGGGTCTTCCACTCTGTGATGGAGAAGTTTCTTCTGCTGAATGTCCAAACTCAGAGAACTGGAATTTTACCACCACACCCACTTCTCCCACATGCTAGCATTGAGCAATGGGTCTTTGGTCATCTGGAATAATTGTGGAATCTCTCAGAATTAATGTTTCTGAAAAGCTGAATTTAACATAGACATCTAAGCTGACAGAAAGGATAGGTGAGGTTGGTGTTAAAAAGTTAGAACTTTCAGGGAAACTTTATTTCTTCATACAGGGTGCATATATCCATTTATATAAAACATAACACTTCTAAACATGTCTTGATTTGCACTAACCATATTTTAAAGGCTTATTAGTCCATGTGGCTTATGGTTACAATAC
>JAQHUG010000069.1:5383375-5418771 GCA_028555095.1 Dicrostonyx torquatus | reverse complement strand
ATTATAAAGACAAAGGTGCTTTAGAAATGAACTCCACAGAAGTATTTTTAAATGCCTTGGATAAAACTTTCTGTTTTGTTTCTTTTCATGAATAGATTTAATAAATTATTAAACTTATCAAATTATATTAATAAATAATTAATTATAAATAATAAATCTAGCACTATCAAATTTTGGGGTGGGGCATATGTTTTGATTGTGTGTCTTCATAAAACAAAGAGGCCCTTTTGTCATAGATTCTAATAGAATGTGGTGTGTGTGTTGAGTGTCCTATCATTACTTTCCACCGCCTTATTCCTTTTGAGACAGGCTCTTTCACTGAACCTGGAGCTGGGTTAGCAGCCATCAAGCTCTGACTGTCTTCCTGTCTTCATTCCCCACAGCCCTGGACTTGTTGAGCTCCAGTCCACAGACTGGCCCAGCAAGCACTCTTACCCACTAATACAAATTTCTTTCCTATTATCTATTGCAGAGATGGAGACTGGATAGGGTTCTTGGCTTTGCCAGCTGACTGGTCCTAGTGACTCTTAGGCAGTTTAATCAGTGATAAGACAGAAAACCAGATTTCAGGGTGACTGTGGATGCTGAGGAAACAGAAGTGAGCAGCGGTGTGGATAATGTGGGTGAAATAATGGCTGTCCGGGAAAGTCCCTGGAATTGGAGTTACCCATACGTGACAGCCACCTTGTGGGTGCTGGGAATCAAATCCTGCTCCTGTAGAAGAGCAGCAAGTGCTCTTAACTGTTGAGCCACCTCTCTTTTCTCTTTTTTGTTTGTTTGTTTGGTTTTGTCTTTTTGTTTGTTTTGTTTTTTTTGAGACAAGGTCTTACTCTGTAGCCCTGGCTGTCCTGGAACTCACTATACAGACCTCCACTCACAGAGATCCTTCTGCCTCTGCCTCCTGAGTGCAGGAATTTAAGAGCATGTGTCGCCATGCCTGACTGGTTTTATTTTTAAGGGCTTTTATATAAGCATGTTAACTATTTGCTGTGCTAAATATTTTCTTGGTTTTGTAATCTAGAGGGCTCTATAAATCACTTAATAGTTTAAATTCATAAATCCACTATTTGAAGGTTACGGGAAAATAGACACATTGAAGGATGTAAACTATGTTGGCGTATTTAATTTCTTTATTTCCTAACACAGCCCTCTCCCTTTGCTTTGGTTCCCAAAACTTTGAAGCAGAATCAGCTAGAGGTGTTTGTGGGGTGTAGTTGGATTAGCAACCTCTAAGTTAGAAGCTTTGCTGAGAGAATTTTCTGATTAGGTAAATTCTTGCATATAAATGTGAGTGCTTACACTGGTTAGTTTCACAGGTGACATCCCCAGGAAAGGAAAATCATCTATGCCTGGGTTTAATCTTCAGATTAGGGCAGCATGATGTATTTAACTTCAGAAGATATAGGACTTCTGACCACTGTAACCTTGTATTTATTTCTTGGGGATGTTATAACAAATTGCAACAAATTAACTGATAGTTTTTTTTTAAACTACTAGTTGTCTGTGTGATAAGGATATGCATTTGTGGAAGTTAGAGGATGGCCTTGTGTGGGGCCAGTTCTTTCTCCCACCTTTAGGGTGGGCTCCAGGATCGGAGAGTCGAGTCATCAGACTTGAACAGTAAGCCCAGTACCCCTGAGACATCTCACCTGCCCCTGAAGTTGCAAAGACTAAAATTAAAGCGCAGGTCTTGGTTTGGCCATTCTCTATTTGAAGGTTCTTCCCCGACTCTCCTCACATTTTACCAGAAGTCAGCAGTCTTTGGCATTCCCTGACTCACATGTGTACACTTCAACCTCTGCCTCTGTCACAGCACAACATTCTAATTCTGTGTCCAAATTTCCTTCATTTATAAGGACATCCATCTTTGGATCTACACTAAATGAGTGTGACTTGATTAGAACTGCAAGGACTGTATTTCCAAATAAAGGCACATTCAGAGATACCAGAGATTAGGCATAGTAGGAGAGGAATAAGAAGTGCTGTAAAATTGCTAAGAACTTATTTTCGCTGATGGAATGGGGCACAGACATTCAACATTCATGTTCCACAATGAAAGATTAAGTAAAATATGAAAGTCCAGGAAAACTATTCCCTTTTATTTAATTTTAAGGTTTTGTTCCTTGAGACCTTAGCCTCTCTAGTAGTAGAGTAAGTTGTTAAGTGTGTGAAACAGTTTTTTTTAATTTTGGTTTGGTTTTTATTTTTTAAGACAGGATCTCTCTGTGTAACAGCCCTGGCTGCCTGGGTTTAAATGCCTGTGCCACCATGCCTGGTGTGACACAGGTTTTTAATTGATTGCTTCTCTGGAATTTTTCAATAGAGGTCCAGCCTTGTGTTTATTAGATTTGCCTGTGACTATGAACCAAGAGACTGGAGGGACCATCAGAAATCTGTACTTTGAATAGTACCTGGTGGCCTTTGTGTCTGAGCAAGTCTGGGGAGTATGACTATGCAGATGAATGGATAATGAATGGATAATGGTGTTGTTACTTGTGAATGGACTCAAGGTTAGCCTGTGTGAGAGACCTGTGCAATGGAACAAGGAAACCTGGTTCAACTTGAGAGATTTTTAAGAGAATTGATTGGGGGGGGTGCATTAAATCATCTGGGTAATTCTATTATTCAACTGTGTTTGAAAACCAGATCACTGATAAAAGTACAAAAAGCAAAGGATTTAGAATCAGGATTTAAGACTTGTTCTTTCAGTTTTAACTCTTGACATCTTGGACAAAAATTTGGTGTCCCTCGAAGAGAAACTATTTATAGTTGTTTGAACTCTAAATTCCTAATTATCCTATAGTCATAAAGGAAATTGGTGAAAATATTCCACTATAGGGACTGGAAGTCTGATAACCTACTGTACTTATTTTATGGATTAAGTTAAAATATTTAAGGAATATAAAAGACTTAGCTATGTGTACATACCAAATTAGTAATTTAATTGAGACGTGTTTTGGTTTCTTATTATCAAGCACACTGCCTTCTGTGTTAACTCTTTCTTCTTCCGTTAAGGTAGGTTGTCATGGACCTGCGACACTTTCTTATGTGCCTGTCCCTGTGCACAGCCTTGGCTTTGAGCAAGCCTACTGAGAAAAAGGACCGAGTACACCATGAGCCTCAGCTCAGCGACAAAGTTCACAACGATGCTCAGAATTTTGACTATGACCATGATGCCTTCTTGGGTGCAGAAGAAGCAAAGAGTTCTGATCAGCTGACACCAGAAGAGAGCAAGGAGAGACTTGGGTAAGATGCCGGTTCTCAGTCAGGGCAGGGTCCAGGGCGTGAGAAGCACCTTTATAAATCAGCTAATTCTTTTTATTTTCTGGTTCAGTCACTAATAAGGCTGTACTGAGCTCTGTCTTCTGAGTACTAACAGCAGGATCACTACCACTAAAAAAAATCTAATAAAATCCCTTCTTTAATACACTTCTCCACTGAATAACAGTATATACCTCATTCTTCTACAGAGTAAAGTGAAAGTAGCCTGTAGGCCTGGAAAGATGGCTCAGTAGTTAAGAGCGTATACTGTTCTTGTACAGGACCCAGATTCAGTACCTAGCACTCCTATCAAGAGTTACCTATCTGGGACCCTAAGAGAAACATACATAGATCTAATTTACATGGGAGGTAGAAAATGACAAGTTCTCCTGAGTAATTGGGAGCATGGGGACCATGGGAGAGGGTAAAAGGGGAGCAGGGAGGAAGAGGGGAGCAGAGAAAAATATGTAGCTCAATAAAAACAATTAGAAAAAAGAATTATCTGACTTTAAGTCCAGCTCCAGGGTATCTGGTGCCTTCGAGAACCTAAGGATACCTGCACTCATGTGCACGTGGCAACGCACAGGCACATGTGCACATAATTCAAAAATAATTAAAAAATTGTCCTAAAGTAACCAGTAGTATTGGACCCAACCTAAGCTTTATCATCTTGTTTCCAGAACATTACATGGGTTTCTTAGTTCTACTGCTTTTAATTTTAAAAAAACTTTCTCTAATTTATTCAATGATGCCCAAGCCAAGTAATGTCTAGGTACCTAATAAACTAGAAATGGATTCCCTATTTCTGTAAAGTTTATTATTTCTCCAGGTGTCCTTTAATAAAAGTCAAAACAACCGTGCCCTTTAATAGAGGTGTCCAACCTTTTGACATTTTGATGTCATCTACAACAAGACTAGGGTTGGAGTTTAGCTCAGTGACAGAGCACTGTCCTGTATGTTCAGGGTCTGGTACTTGATCCCTAGTACCTCAAAAAATAAATATGATTATACCAAGTAATGGCCTTACTTTCACAATCAGAATGGCTTTTGGTGATGCTGTTCTAGTCAAGTTTTGTGGCCCTACGCAGCTTCTTAGAGACTTCAGTAGTGAGGTTGGAGAGATGCTTGGTGTGTAAGAGCATTGACTGCTCTTCAGAGGGCCACCCATACTACAGCTCACAGCCATTTGTAATTTGAGTTCCAGGGGGTTCAATGCCTTCTGCCCCCACTGCACACATGTGATGCAAAGATACATATGCAGGTAATCTTCACTTAGTAGAACGCTAACTGACTGTTTCTGGAGTTCTAAGCATGTCTTTTTTGGTTCTTCTAAAACTCAGATTTTTATGAAGATGCAGGTCAATTCTGTGAAAAAAAAATCTCCTCAATGAGTATCATTGGTGCAGCTTTGTGGACTGTTTTCAAGAGCTTTATGTAGCAAGTTGTACCACGCTGCATTTGTTTTGCCATCATGTGCAATACTAAATTGTAAGATATTATTGTAGAGTTTTCTTTGATGAAACCTTAAATAACAATTATTCCTTGTGTTACCTGCTGACTAAAGTGTGCAGCGATAGAAGTAATAAAATGACTTTGAATGAATTATACCTCAACATTTGAAGGTGATTCAGAAATATATATATCAGAAAGCCAGTTTTCTTTCTAGGTTTCTTCTCTATCTTTGAGAGACCTTGCTTGCTTTTAGTTTTAACCTTATAACTGTGCTAATATTTGGAGCTAAAAAGAGCAGTCCATGTGGGTGCTCTCAGTCCTTTATGACATACCTATTAATACTGTGTATGTCCAACCTACATTTTGGTTTGAACAAGTCTCTGCAGAATTACTCTTGAATCATGGATGACCCTTAGGTTTGGGGTCACTTAGGGTAGGTAGGACTGTAGTGGGCCTTCTGGCTTTGTGGGTTTTCCATCAGTAGATACCAAAATTAAGCACATTGGGTAAGCTGTATATAATTAGGAAAAGCCATGTTTTTAATACAGTGTGTAATTGAACTAAATAGTTTGCTTTCCCCAGACTTTAGAGATAGTGACAGACGTCACTCTTGAATGCAGTGACTGCCTCAAAAGCATGGCTCTCAGGTGAAGCAAGGCATGATGGCACACAGTAGCACTTGGGGAACCTAAAGGAAAAGGATTGGTGATTCAAGCCCAGCCTGGGCTGCATAGTGTGAGTCTCTTCCCCACAGAGAGAAGAATCCCAGATAAACTTTTTGTTGTTGTTGTTGTTATAGCATTTTAAAACATTAGTTTGGTAGCTAACTGTTCATCAACACTTGTAAATCATAGTTGTCACCACCACCAGCTACCCCCATCATTCTATAAAAGAGTAATTATTAAGGAGATAAACCATTATCTATCTATAGGTTAAAAAATTATTCCTATTTTTGAAATCTTCAATAATATGTAAAAGACCACAGGAAACATTTTTAGGACAAATTTAGAAGATGATTTTCAGTATCTTTTGTTAAAAATGTTGACAAGTAGTACTTTTTTGTTTGTTTTGGGTTGGATTTGATTGGGCTTTTTGGCCTTTTGAGATAGGATCTCACTACATGGACCAAGATGGCCTCCATCTTAGAGTTATTTGTCCGCTTTTGCCTCCCAGTGTTGAGATTACAGGTATATCTCCTGGGTGCTAGGATTTCTTTTTTTAAAAATATTTATTTATTTCTTATGTATACAATATTCTGTCTGTGTGTATGTATGTTTGCAGGCCAGAAGAGGGCACCAGACCTCTTTACAGATGGTTGTGAGCCACCATGTGGTTGAACTCAGGACCTTTGGAAGAGCAGGCAATGCTCTTAACCACTGAGCCATCTCTCCAGCCCCATGCTAGGATTTCTTTTGTTTGTTTTTGTTTTATGAGATAGGGTCTTACTGTATAACCTGTGTCTGGTCTGGAACTCACAGATTCGCCTGTGTTTTTTGTTTTGTTTTGGTTTTTGCGACAGGGTTTCTCTGTGTAACAGTCGTAGCTGACCTGGAATTAGCTCTTGTAGACTAGGCTGGTTTCAAACTTACTTAAGGTTTTTATTACTGTGAAGAGACACCATGACCGTAGCCGCTCTTACAAAGGAAACATTTAATTGAGGGAACTCATAGTTTCAGAAGTTCAGTCGTTATCATCATGACAGGGAGCATGGCACTGTGCAGAGATGATGGAGCCGAGAGTACATCCTGCAGGCAGCAAGAAGTCAACTGACTATCACATTGAGGGAAACTTGACCAAGAGACCTCAAAGCCCAGTGACATACTTCCTCCAATAAGGTCACATCTGCTTACAGTGCCATTCCCTGTGGGGACATTTTCTTCCAAACCACCACAACCTATCTTTGCCTCCTGAGTTTAAAGATGTGTTCCACCATGCTTAGCTCAGTGCTGGAATTTCAGGCATGTGCTATTATACCCAGCTTTTTTCTATTTTGCTTTATTAGTCTGTGTGTGTGTGGTGGTGGGGGTGACAGGGTTTTGACTGTCTCGGACCAGCCTTGAATTTACTATATAGCTGAGGATTACTTGAACTTCTGATGCTCCTGCCCCTGCTTCTTCAGTGATAGCTAGGTGGTGCTACTTCCCTGGGTTTATGTGGTGTTGGGGTTGAACCCAGAGCTCCATGCATGCTGGGGGAGCACTGTCCAAATGAGTCCCAGTCTTTCACATAATTGTTTTAGATCTGTGTTATTTTATGTGTGTGAATGTTGTGCCTGCATTTATGTGTGTGCACCACAGGCATGCCTGGATCTGCAGCGGTTAGAAGAAAGCATCAGATCTCTGGAATTGGAGTTATAGGTGGCTGTGAGCCACCATGTGGGTTTGGAGAACTGAACCTGAGTCCTCTGTAAGAAGAAAAATGTTCTTAACTACTGAGCCATCTCTCCAGCCCTTTTTTTCTCTCAGAGGTTGTTTGTATATTCACAAACACCAAGTTATATGTGACTCATGAAGTAAAAATATTTACTAACTTTCCAAAAAGTTTGTCGCCGGGCGGTGGTGGCGCACGCCTTTAATCCCAGCACTCGGGAGGCAGAGGCAGGTGGATCTCTGTGAGTTCGAGACCAACCTGGTCTACAAGAGCTAGTTCCAGGACAGGCTCCAAAGCCACAGAGAAACCCTGTCTTGAAAAACCAAAAAAAAACAAAAAAAAACAAAAAGAGTTTGTCAACTCCTGGATTAAGCCAGGGGGGTGATACAGAATAGGATACTGTTAAACCAGCCACCTTTGTTAAGAGAAACCAGCCCGCTTGGGCATAGTCTCTTATACTATAAATGCAGCTGTAAAGCCTGCGCTCGCTCTCTTGCTGACTCTCACTTCCGGCTGCTAGACTCTGTTCCTGTTCCCTGTTTGTGCAGAGGACTGTGATCTAGGACAATAATCTGTAAGTCTCCCCTAAATAAATAACCCTTTATCATGCGGGGGGCAAGGGGAGACCTCTTGAACAGTCATGTACCTATTTTATCTGAGCAGTTCTTCAAGGTATTTATAATAGCTTAAAAATACCTTCAGGAATCAGAAGAGTTTTTGATACTGTGCCCTTTTTTTTTCTTGGTAGTGGCACCATTGGTAGCAATACCATTTGAACATAAATTGGATCCTATTATAGATAATGTAGAAGTTTTTTTAATTGTTGATGTTATTGACATTCTCTGAGAACAATTTACCATGTAGGTGAAGGAAAGTGTTTAGGAGATGCCATCTTGGTGTGTTCCCTTTTTGATGAGTGTTTTAGAGCTGAGGCTAGATTATACATTCTCTGAGGGAAGTGCTTGTGTCTAGAGTTAAATAAGAGAACTAATGCTGTATCAGTATGAGTCTATTTATAGTCTTGCTGGTAAGAACTCTGATTTCTAATCACTTTCTTATGCTCTGGTTGAGAAACAACCACGCACTAAGGAAGGGCGTTTGCTCTCTATGTGTATAGTTTTCCATGCACGCAGAGAACGTGCTGATTACTCACCTTGGCTTTGGGTACAGAGTCCCATTTTAAACGGGGCTGCTTTTTGTATGGCTTTACTTAGTCCCCTAGAAACAGGAGGTTGCATCTTTGGGGTTTTGTCATGAGCATTTACTTAGTGGTGCTAGAGATCAAACTGAGCTCCTCACAAACACCAGACAAGCACTCTACTCCTGAGCCACACTCAAAGCCTGTAGACCTGTCTTTAAATCCTTATTTCTAGAAGAAAGAATCTTATAAAGGAAACAGATCCATACTTTACCCTTGTTGTTTTGCTTTATAATCTGCCTGCTAATAACCTCTCAGCTTATTAACAGTCTTATAGCCAGGAATGCATCATCTTTCCATATCCTCAGAGTTCTGTTTTTGTGGCTATATGTAAAAATCCAATTCCTGTAATGTATAAGAACTACTGGCAGTTTTTTTTAAAGATTCATGCCTCCTGTATTCATTTGTTTTTGTTTTTACAGTTATCTTGCCTTAAAATATATGTAATCTGGGTTTTTTTTTAAAATGGGGATCTTACTTTTAATAAGAAGGCTATGTGTTTTTAACAAAAGAATAGCTTTTTAAAAAGCAACTAATTTTTTATTTTAAGGTCTGATTTAGAGATCATAAATTCTAAGGAAAACATTGTTAATGCTAGTGATTATTTACAAAGAGGTATACCTTCTTTTATAAACATAGTAAAGAAAATATACAAAAATTTACATCATGTTTGATGTAAAAGCAAGAACCCATGTGGACATAGGTCTGTAAACCAGACTCAGACCTAACTGAAAAGATTGTCTGGGTTGACTTTAGGACCCAGTGCACTGGCCATGGTCTAGTCACTTTTTCCAGATGGCTTGTACAAGCCAGGAACAGGCCAGTAAAGAGAAAAGTGTTCATTCTCTGTTTGTCTTGGGAGCTTTTTTTTAAATTTTTATTTTTATTTCTGTGTGTTAGCCCTGGGCAACACCTGTGGTCACAACACACTCCTGGCAATGTCCAGAGACTTGTTTTTTTTTTTTTAACTTCTTGCTGGATTTCTCTGCATTTTCTACAGAAAGATTGTAAGTAAAATAGATGGCGACAAGGATGGGTTTGTCACTGTGGATGAACTCAAAGGCTGGATTAAGTTTGCACAAAAGCGCTGGATTCACGAGGATGTAGAGCGGCAGTGGAAGGGGCACGACCTCAATGAGGATGGCCTCGTTTCCTGGGAGGAATATAAAAATGCCACCTACGGCTACGTTTTAGGTAGGTCACTACTATCTGGGGGAAAAAGCCTTGTGGACCTGGCCCTTGAAACACAACTGTTTTGTCTTGTAGAATGATTGTAGATAAAATAGACGCGGATAAAGATGGGTTTGTGACGGAGGGGGAGCTGAAATCCTGGATTAAGCACGCCCAGAAGAAATACATATATGACAATGTTGAAAACCAGTGGCAGGAGTTTGATATGAATCAAGACGGCTTAATCTCCTGGGATGAGTACAGAAACGTGACTTATGGCACTTACTTGGGTAAGGGGCGAGATGTCAGGCTGGCCGAGACTGTGGTCTTGAGTCAAAGAAACAAATGGGTCAGACAGGAAAGAGGGTTACTGTGCCAGACTTCAATAGTTGATTCTGAATTTACTCCCTTTCTTTCATTAATTTAAAATTTGTATATTATATATTTCAAGTTTTGATTTTGATCTTCTGAAGTTTGACATTTATATCTTGAGCACTGCAAATGTATTTTGCCATTTTTTCCTTTGTATCTCTCATATAAAGATAATTTTTAGAGTAGATTTCGTGTAAAAGACTGTATCATTCCAGCAGTGCAAAGCAAGAGGCCTTGCCTTGAGCTCTCTCTTCATAGTACTAGTCAAATTTTGGGCCTGAAATTCAAATCAAATTAGATTCTTTTGTGACTGGTGAGAGTAAATGGAAACCATTGGGAATGAATGGAATAAATTCAATAAGATAGCCGTCAGTGTGTCGTGCTTACTGAAGTTTAGAAATGAAAATTTCCCATTTGTTTTCTCTGGCACATGAGTTTATATCAGCCTGCTTTGCAAATGCTTCAAGGCAAGCACTGCTTTGATTGCTTTGTTGTTGGTTTGGTAGCCTTTTTGTTTGTTGGGGCTACTGGTTAATATTATCTTTGACTTTGATGTTTTTATACTTGCCTGCTGCTGAACTCCAGATGGCAGTCTTACTGAGCTGATGAGCAGTGGTACTTTTATTCATAGAGTTTTCTGTATTGTGTATAGTTTCAACTTGAGGCATTAAAATATAAATGGTACTTTTCGTGCTTTAATCCTGAAATTAGACAAATTAGGCTTACAGAAATCATTTTCCACCAGTGATTAACAGGAGTGTGTAAAGGTTTGTTTCCCTACCAGATAGCCAGCTGTCCTGTTAATTACAGGACTATATGCATTTCTGGTGAAGAGACTTATCTCATTCCTAAGACTAAAGTGGCAGTCTCTCAAGGCTTGACACTGAGCCAAGAACCAAACATATCCACCAAATTAAGAACATGTGTATTAAGAGCCCAGCACAGATGGAGAAGCATTCCATGTTTCTTGCTCTCTGGCTGAGACCCAGCACCCTTCTGACTTAATCAGAATTAATTATAAATATGGAGCAAAGGATAGACTAGACTATCCGTGATCTCAGCAAAATGGTGTGCTAATAAATCTCGGCTCAGGCTCTGGTACACCCTTGCTGTCCAGAATTCTGCTTCAACTGTGTATAATTATGTGCATAAAAATCTGTTGAGAGCTTTCTTGCCTCAGAGGGCTGATGATTCAATGTAATGGGTATTTCTGCTGCCTGAGACTGCACAAGGCAAAGCACTACTGCTGAAGAAGTAATGTCTTTATAAGGCCTCTTTCCCAGGAAGACTGTGGGTGATGAGCCCTCGGGGGTAGCAAGCTGGCTATAGACAAATGCTGAGGAGTTTTGTGAGAATGTGTTCTTGATTTGATTTGAGTTTGTGTGTAAATCATCTCAGCTTTTAAGGCTTTTCAGTGATCCCACCTTCCACAAAAGGAATATTTGTACTGTATGCACTGTCTCTCTCATAAGTAAAAAATAAAAGATAGCAAGATTGGCCCTGCTTAGAGCAGAATCAGAGGCTGTAAGCAAGGCCAGCAAGGACTGTAAACTGGTGCCTGGTAAAGATGCCACACTTAAAGTCGTCCGCCTTCCTTTTCTGTTCTTTTATAGGTGTGTGTTATTGTCCGACTACTTGATTCTAGTTGCTGTGTTTTACCCCAAGGGAGGAGACAAAGGGCTCTTAGGAATCTAGTCTGAGTGCAAAAGTTGACTAGTGTTACATAATTTAACTGAAACTTAGTATTTGTTTTTAAAAGACAACTTAGTGTTTGAGAAATATGTTATTTCCTTCTATTTTTCATCTCTAACCTATTTGACTTTACCTGTGCAGAGGCCCACAGCCTTACTAATTCTTGATCAACAAAGAAGCTTCAAGCTGCTTTGTTTTCAGAATAGGGCAGGTTTTTGTGGTTGTTGTTTGTCTGGTTGCTTGGGTGTTTGTGGGAGTTTTTTTATTTGACTGGTTTAGAGTTTTTGAGACAGGGTTTCACTATGTAGCCTTGGATGACCTGGACCTCTCTGGAGACCAGACTGGCTTGAACTCTCAGAGATCTGCCTGCCTTTGCCTCTTAGTCTCTGGAGTGCTAGGATGAAAGGCATAAGTCATTATGGCTGGCCTGTTTTGTTTTGCTTTTTTAAGTGTGCTTAAAATAGAGAAAGATTGGCCTCTAATATCATATATCAACAATATGGTATTATCGTTAAAAGAGGCCAGTGAGTTTTTACACAAGTAGGTACCAGGGTCTCTTTATTTAGTGTGGTACAGAACAGTAATTTCTCAATTTTAATGTGGTATCTTCTACCTCTCAAAGTATCTTTATACCTCTTAGGTCTTTTGGTTCACACAGCAGCCCCAGTTTCTGCAGTTAGCTCCTTTATATTTTTTGAGTTTACAGAAATTAAATTTTAGTTTCCTAGATACCAGCTGTTGTTTGTACAACTCAAAATCATGACAGGTTAGTCTATATCCCATTTGGTTATATTTTGATTTTTTTTTAAAGATTCTATTTTACTTTTGTTTGTGTGTGTGTGTTTCTATGTTTGGGTAAGTGCCAGAAGAGGTGTCAGATCCCCTGGAACTGAACTGAACAGGTAGTTAGGAACTGCCATATGGGTGCTGGGAATTGAGCCCAGGGCATCTGGGAGAGCAGCAAGTGCTCTTAACCACTGAGCCATCTCTCCAGTTTTATATTTTAATATTTATTTTCTCTTAAAAACTTAATCAAAGAATAACTGACATCTAGAATGTATCTGTCACTTCCCAAAATGTCCTCATGTCACACTTCCCCTTCCGCCTGTCCCTAAGAAACCATTGACCTACTTTCTCTACCTCTACAGCAGTCTGCATTTTTTACCTGTAATTTTCAATAGATTTGAGGGGGGAAGGTCAGTAGGACCATTCAAATCGTAATGCTCTTGTTGCTTGAATCCAAGTGACACTAAAATGAAATGGGATAAAGGCTTTTGATACCTAGAGTCTTTTTTGGTTTTTCAAGATAGAGTTTCTCTGTGTAACAGCCCTGGCTGTCCAGGAACTCACTTTGTAGACCAGGCTGGTGCTGAGATTAAAGGTGTGTGCCACCACTCCCCGGCGATACCTAGTCTTAATGGATGTTCTAACATTTAATAAAAATGATGGCAACTGACCGACATTGGCTACCAGCTATATATACCAGATGTTGTTTCGTTTTCTTTCTTCCTTTTTTTTTTTTTTTTTTTAATTTGAGAGAGAAGTTTCTCTGTAGCTCTGTCTTGATACAGACTATGTAGATCACGTAGACCAGACTGGAACTCAGAGATTACCTGCCTTTGCCTCCCAAATTCTGGGATTAAAGATATGTGCCATCACTACCCAACTGTTTGTGACTACCTATAAGGCAGGCACAGTCTCATGTTACAGAGTAGGAGATTGAGACACAGTTAAGTTTCTTGCCCAAGAGCTGGAGAGTTGTCTCAGCAGTTAGGAGCACTTGCAGAGATCCTTGGTTCAATTCCCAGCACCCACATGGTGACTCACAGCCATCTGTAACTCCAGTCACAGGAGATCTGCTGTCTTCTTCTGACCTCTGCAAGCACTGGGCTCACACATGGTACACAGATGTACAGGCAAGCAAAATACTCATGTACATAATGTAATAAAAAAATTGAAAGAAAAAGGTTGCTTTCCCAAGGACACACAGCTAGAGGTGATAAGTACACACCCAGATAGTGTGACTTACAGCGTCCACTGCCTCCCAGATAGAACTAAGAAATCCAAGCCTTCTATTAACCTTAACACCAGTATGATGAAACAGCACATGATCGAGTTAACTAATCATGGGCCAGTTCCATGTTGAATGGCAACCATTTACTTTCAGCTTGGACCTGATTTGGAGGTGTGATCACTGAAGCTTTAGTCCCCAACCAAGTGTCTTTCTACTGCTGCTTCTGAAATCAAAATCATTTCTTCATGATTGGTTTAATTTTACCTGTATTGTTTGGTTTATCTTGTTTGAAATCAGTCTGATCCCTTTACCTTTTTGTGTTTTCAGAAGACTTTTTTTTTAAAGACTTTACCTAAATTTTTGTTTTCTAGATGATCCAGATCCTGATGATGGATTCAATTATAAACAGATGATGGTTAGAGATGAGCGGAGGTTTAAAATGGCAGACAAGGATGGAGACCTAATTACCACAAAGTAGGGATTTACTGTGTTCCTGCATCCTGAGGAATATGACTACATGAAAGACATAGTTGTGCAGGTAGGCAAGACCAAGGATTCCCAACATTAGCTTCCCCTTCTGTTGCTTATGCATTCTGCTTAAGTGCCTTAGGCTTTTTGCTGGTCATAAAACTGCCCATTAAATAATGATTTTCCATTTCATTGGTAGTTCCATAAGTTAGGAATAAGAGGCTGTCCTATGCTTGTTGTTCAGAAGCCAGGTAGTGCAGACTCATCTCCCATTAGCAAGAGCTCAGCATGACTAGGGCTACAACCTTTTGTCATTTGATAGTGTCCTATCATAGGTTGAAACATAAGTAATGGCTAATATTTAACAATTCTCTAACTAGAAAATGAGTGTCCTGTACCTTCCTTCCCTCCCTCCCTCTCTTTCTCCCTTCTTTCCTTCCTTCCTTTCTTTTTTGTTTTGTTTGGGTTTTGGGTTTTTGTTTTGTGTGCATTTCAGATTGACTGACTAGCTAGCTTGGATATCATTCCATATACTGAGCCTGGGATTTGCTATATAGGTCTGTATATAGGCCTGTAACTTGGATGAACATTAACCTCTGCTCTTCCTGTGTCTGGCTCCCAAAAAGCTGAAATTACATGTGTGTGCTATCCTTCCTGATTTTAACCATACACACCATACTGTCTTTTAGAAAATTTAATTAGAGACTAAGTCTTTTTGATCTTTTCTATTTAGGAAACAATGGAGGATATAGACAAGAATGCTGATGGTTTCATTGATCTAGAAGAATATATTGGTAAGTCTCCTGTTTGTAGTGTCTTTAAATACTGAAATGCTGAAAATACTTTAAATACTGAGATGTTGTAATCGTAGAAAGAATTTACTTCATGGGCCAACTCTTAACAGATTGCTAAAGTGGACCAATGTGGTGAATAGTAGTCATTACAGATATAACTGGGGCAGGAAGGTTGGCACGTCTCAGTTTTGGCCAGCGGTTCTAAGTTTGGTTCCCAGCACCCACACTGCCTGTAACTTCCACTCTAGAGAATCTGATGCCTGCACTCACACACGCCATACCTTCACAAAGATACACAGATGCATATACGCACACATAACTTTTAAGTAATATTAAAAAAAACAAAGTATATCAAATAAATTGATGGAAACACCAGGCATGAATCTCAGCACTTAGCAGGTAACAACTCAGGGCCACTCTTGACTGCGTGAAACAAGCAGGACCAGTGAATGGGTGACTAAGGGTTTTCTGAGTGTTGTGAACATTTTCTGATAAGTCCATAAGTTTCCATTTTATTTAGGGTATTTATTTTGGCCACACACACCACACCCTCTTTTTCTTTTTATCTCTGTGAGGGAGCAGGAGTGGGGCTACAAATGAAACTTGAGGTGATTACATGTATACAATGTATCATGATAATATCCACTCTACTTCCCTGTGAAACTTTACTATCTTGAGAATAATTTAGCAAATTGCTTTACAATTATTCAATGTCTTTGTTACCAATGGCATTCTATTTTGAAACATTCTTCTAATGCACATCTTTTGGTATATTGAGACAGTGTTTTACAATGTTGCTTGGGCTAGCCTTGAATTTGTACCTATTTAAGTGGTTGTATCTGGTATTAATACCTTAACAAATGAATACTTTGGCTATTTTGTCATTCTGCTGGTCTCTCATCCCTCGATTGTTTCCAAGATTTATGTGATTACATGTGTCTGCTTTTACTTTTGTTGTCCAAGTTTTGGTCCCTTAAAATATCCTTGTCTGCACTGATGTCATGACTTATGTGTTCCTCTACTGATCTTACAGTTTAGAGTTTTGCATTTATGTCTGATATATTCAGTCTTCTCTACATAGATACGCAGCTTTCCCAGTACCATTTGATGAAGAGGTTATCCTTTCTTTATTGAAAACCTTGTAGCTACAGATATTTCTGAGTTCTCAATTCTTTTTTTTTTCCTTCGAGACAGGGTTTCTCTGCAATTTTGGAGCCTGTTCTGGAACTAGCTCTTGTAGACCAGGCTGGCCTTGAACTCACAGAGATCAGCCTGCTTCTGCCTCCCTAGTGCTGGGATTAAAGGCGCCACCGCTGCCCAGCGAGTTCTCAATTCTTTTGCACTTCACATTCACACTTGCTCATAGTACTTTTCTAGTGAACTTTCTCATTTTGTTTTTTGATCTCTGATCTCTGCTATTAAGTATTAAGCCTAAAAGGGAGTCTTAGTTTACCTCTGCTCCTGTTAGTCTGTGCTGAACAGACTCACTCCTTGCTCAAATATTCTTTCCTCATCCCTGCCAGAGAAAATGGGATGAACAGTGAGAGAGGATTTTTTGTGAAATAACTTGAGTTTCATCATGATAAGTGTCATGTTTTCTTAACTCAAGTTTATCAGATTTCCTACTTTTAAGTATTTTCTTTTTATTCTTGGTTTTGGCATTTTGTTGGTACAGTAAAAGTTGAGTTCCCCATTTAAATTTCTGAAGCAGAGATATTCAGGCTTTTCAGTTAGTAGCATCACTTATCAAGCATTGAGGCCAAATAAGGAGATAAAGGTTTTCTTCTGCATCATACAGATTCCAAAACAGAAATTACGTTGTGAAGTTATAGAACAACCAAGAGTGTGTGTAGCTTTCTTTGTAGGTCAGTAACTATTGCAAGCTTGTATAGCTGAGATGCTGGGGTTTATAGACCTCAGATTCTCTCCCAGAAGTGTCTTCCAGTTTGTGAATATGTGCCAGTTTCTGCCCTATTAGAAAAGATATATAGAAAAAGTGAGAAGAGGCCAGTCCTGTAGACCCAAAGCTTCAGGATCTCCATGATACAGGGCAACAACAGGATATCCAAGAAGAGTCCCAGTGAGAGCCCCGCATCAATAGTGTAGCAGCAACCAGAGACCTTGAACCAGACCAGTTACTCTTTTCAATGAACACTTGCAAGTAAAGATAAATGGACAAAAAGGTATACTGTATGACTCACTACTTCCCGCCACAGCTTCCATAACAAAAGATTTTTCCTTCTTTTATTTTCTCCTAAATTTTATTAGGTTGAAGAGCAAAGGGTGGATATGAAGGGACAGGGAAATAAATCAGATCAAGATACATGATGTGAAAGACACAAAGAAGAAATAAAAGGGGGGCTGGAGATATGGTTCAGTGGTTAAGAGCACTGACTGCTCTTCCAAAGGGCTAGGGTTCAATTCCCAGCACCCCTATGGCAGCTCACAACTGGGTTTTGTTTGTTTGTTTGTTTTTGGATTTTTGAGACAGGGTTTCTCTGTGACTTTGGAGCCTGCACTGGAACTAGCTCTTGTAGACCAGGTTGTAGATCTCACAAAGATCCGCCTGCCTCTGCCTCCCGAGTGCTGGGATTAAAGGCGTGTGCCACCACCGCCCGGCTCACAACTGTTTATAACTCCAGTTCCAGAGGTTCTAGCATCCTCACACAGACATATATACAGGCAAAACACCAATGCAATTAAAAAAAAAAAGTTAAAAATAATTACTACAGGAAGTAGACCTGTAAAAAAAAAGAAAGTGAGAGTGTCTGTCCAGCCCCCTTTACTCCCTTTCTTGTTTGACCCAGACTCTAATCATCTTCCCATTTCGTCTGTACACATTTCATTTTCATTATGTATTTCTATGATGCATTTATTGTTCTAAACTTTTTTAAAGACAATCTGAACCAAAAAGTCCATTCCTTAGTATCATTTGGTAGGTTGAATACTTTTTTAAATAAACTAAAGTAATATTTTTTTTGTCATCTTTACTCACATGCCTTTAAAATGTATTCATATGGTATAGTTTAACTTCACTTTGTTTTTAGGACAGTGTTTTGCCATGTAGCCCAGGCTGTCCTCACACATGCGGTGATCCTTCTAGCTCTGCCTTCCAAGTGCTGGGAGTGGTGTGTACCACCACAGCAGACCTAAAAGAAATTTCAATGAATGCCATTCACTTATGATTTAAAGTTGTTATCTAAAATATTTAATTAGGCATTTAAACCATTATGTGTATGGTGGCCCTGCCTGTTATCCCAGCACTTAGGAGACTAAGGCAGGAGGTTTCTGTGAGGTTGAAATGCACCAACTCTTAAAAAGTAATTCAAAAGTTTAAATTTGAAGTGGCTAGTGGATGGTGCACAGCACAGAAGTCATTTTATAAACTGTGCTGAGGGCTTCGTGGTTGTATAAGAAAACTCCCTCATTTTTAGAGCTAAACTCAAAAGTATATGGGGGTAAGTAGCACCTAGTATTTGCTCTAAAATAAGTGGGGTGAGGGTATCATGGATGAGCATGTATGCATAACCATGTTGGAGTTGGTAGCTAAGTGGGAGATCTATGAATTTTTTTCTATGTTTGTGTATGTTTCAAAGTGGTAAGTAGGGTACTGATCATGATGCCTAGAATACAATGAGCACTCAATAAATGTTAATTACTTTCTTGTGGGTTTTTGAGACAGGGTCTTACTAGGTAGCTCAAGCTACCCAGAAACTCACTCTGTAGATCAGGCTGGCTTCAAACTCACAAAGCTCTATCTGCCTCTGATTCCTGAATGTGCCATCACGTCCAGCTAATTGTTATTTTTGCATTTATTAGTTATTAAAGGGAAAATAATGCTTTGAGTTATATATGCATGGAGAAAAAAATAAATATGTAAAATATACACATTTTCCCATAACTAAACTGGAAACACATTTATTTTTGTTTATATGTTTATGTTAGGCACTGGAAGTCAAATCCGGGACTTTGGCATGCTAGACAGACTCTCTACCACTCAGCTACATCCTAGCCCTGTATAATTTCTTAAATGCCAATATTTGGTTAGGCAGCAGTGTGACCATTCCTTGATTATAGTTGATTTTTGTTTAATTTTGTAGGGGTGTCCATCCCATTTACTAGTCAGAAAATGGACAAGAAATAGTGTTGACTTGAGAAAACAAAAATATAAGCTATTTCTCTACTATTTTTATTTTATTTTTAGTTTTTGCAAACATTTTTGTGTTTCTTCTTGATAAATTTTATCTTGCAGTTTTATCTTAATTATCTTGACATAATTACCGGAAATATCAAAAGGCTTCTTTGCGAGAATAAAGCTTAGTGTTAAGTATCTTACAGATTAAATTACTCTGAAAATGTTATACAGAGCTGAGCAGCTGAACAGATGGCAACTGCCTGCAGTTATAGCCCTTGGGAGGCTGAGGCAGAAACATCTCCAGTTTGAGGCCAATCTGGGCTAAGCCCTGTCTCAAAATGGCACTTCCTGTATGCATGTTTACCTTAATATAAAACGAAACTATTACTGAAGCCCTGTCTGTGTAGCCGAGTGGAATGGGATATTTGTGACGGCCACACTACTTTGTTCATCCAGCTTCTTTTGAGTTAAATGCCAAAATGTATGATGTAATCTATCATCAGAATTGTTTTTAATGACCTCATAACTAAATGACTCAGTTTTTGTTTTTTATACACAGAAATTTAGAAGCCTGTTGACATTTGTTTCCAGTTTCCCTGGCCATCTGCTTTCTTAAGACCAATACCAGTGCTCTTGTCTCTAGAGCTTCTTATGCTTTAGTAAGTTTCATTACAGATAAGGAGGAGACTGTAGAAGGGAGACAGGATAGAAGCCCTAAGTGCCATGCCACATTCTTACACAGTTGAATTTTTAAGAAAAAAAAATTACATACATGTAGTTGAGAATCAGGAATTTGATTCTTTCCTGATTGTCCCTTCTCAGTGTACTCTTGAGGGTGTTCCTCTGCATGGGGCATGCTTGTCCTGATGGAAACCACTGGGACAGTGCACTTATGTAGGCATTGGCTAATAGGGAGACAGTTTCCTTCAGAGCTTATGACTAGACCTCCTTAAACCAGTGGTCCAATGTAATTAGCCACTTGGTAAAATGCAATTCAGTAAGCAAGGGAATCTTACTTGGTATTGGTCAAGTTACTTCTTTTATTTTGAGATAAGTTCTCATGTAGCCCAAGCTAGCTTTGAACTCCTGCCTCAGCTTCCCAAAGTTCTGGGTTTACAAACATGTACTACCATGCTCAGCTTCACCTCCTTATTTCTGCCTCTTTTTCTCCCCCACTGAGACAGGGTTTCTTTGTGTAGCTCTGCCTATCCTAGAACTCACTCTATAGACCAAGCTGGCCTCAAACTCACAAAGAGTTCTGAGTGCTAGGATTAAAGGCGTGTGCCACCATTGCCCGGCTTCTGCCTTTTTTTTATTTTATTATTTTTTTAAGATACAAGTTCTGCTCTCCTGTCACTTGGTCAGCACATGGAAATACTCTTGTTAAAGATCAACAGTTAAGCCACGGGATAACTACCGTACTTTCTAAAGTCTCTTTCTCTCTGGCCTAAGAAAACTTTGTGACTGTGTGTGGGTACCAAGAAAGGTTAAGTCAGATTAGCATGTGACAGCCTTTGAAACAAGACTAATTCTGTTGTGTGTATGTCTGTGCACACAGGTGACATGTACAGTCATGACGGAAATGCTGATGAGCCGGAATGGGTGAAGACAGAGCGAGAACAGTTTGTTGAGTTTCGAGATAAGAACCGGGATGGGAAGATGGACAAGGAGGAGACCAAAGACTGGATCCTCCCTTCAGACTATGACCATGCAGAGGCAGAAGCCAGGCATCTAGTCTATGAGTCAGACCAAAACAAGGTAAGTCGTTCCAGGCCCAAGCAGTCTAGCCATGATCAGAGTCTTCCTAGGGGATTGTCTTAAACAGATGTCATCAAAATATGTAGTGTTTTTTAGGGTCTTATTTACCTCAGATCTGCCAAGGACTTAAATTGAATGACCAGAATCTTGAGGGCAGCACTAACTATCTGACCTCCTTCTGGAAAGTGCTTGCTCTGTGCTCACGGTGCTGGAGAGACCTGGGCTTCAGCAAGAGTTTCAAAGCCTGACCCAGCATGTGTCAGCTCTGTTGATCCCCAGGAAATCGTCTTTTTAAATCTTGGCTGTTATTTCCTGTGTTCTTTTACATATTGCAGGCTCATTCTACCTATTTTCCAAGCCAGTTATTGCCATTCTAAATCAAATACACACATATGTATATATAGTTTTTAGAGGAAGCAGAGCAGACAGACAGACAGCTGAGTGACTGAGATTCTCAATATATAGCCCTTGCTGACTGGTCTGAAACTCCAGTGTAGACCAGCTTGGCCTCCAGCTCAAAGAGACACACTTGCCTGTCCCTCCATTGCTGAGTTAAAGGTATATACCACCATTCCCAGCATCAAATATATTCTTAAAATTTAAGTCCTTTACAGGGGTTATAAGCCAGCTTTTCTCTGGACTCTATTAAAATTGAAAATTATGTGAGGTGCGTAGGTAATCACATTTTCTTCTTTTTTTGTGTGGTTTTTTTTGTTTGTTTTGTTTTTCATTTTTGTTTTTGAGCCTGTCCTAGAACTAGCTCTTGTAGACCAGGCTGGTCTTGAACTCACAGAGATCCACCTGCCTCTGCATCCCGAGTGCTGGGATTAAAGGCGTGCACTACCACCGCCCAGCGATAATCACATTTTCACTAAACCCTGTCACCTTTTCAGAGATCTGGATGTTAAAAAACAGATTTGTTTGTTTTGAACATCTTTAGTCTTCAGATGCTGTTTCTTAGAACCTTATTAAGGGTTGATCAGTTTTAAGCTCTTGTTCAGCATCACTTTAGCAGCCCAGCTGTCATGCCCCGAGTTATGAGAACGTGAACAGTCTTCTTTGAGGAGTCTTGGTGCTGTTTGAGATGAGGGACAGCCTGTTTTGATGTGGCTCATCTTGTTAAAGTGGAGGTGAGATGAGGATTGGCCCTGGAGAGTTCACTGTTCCTGCCAGACCTCGATATGATGCACCCTGGAGTAGCAACCCAACGTTCCTGGCCATCTTCCACCCATGTCTGGCAACTGCCCCATAGTTGACTTCAAAAAGAATGTTTGCTGCCTAGGGAGCAGATTTGTGTCTCTGTCCTGAAGTTGTTGAGTATATTTGGCCCATTTTTTCACTTTTGACTCCCCCACCCCCTTTGAAATAGAATTGCCTTCTGTAGCCCAGGCTAGCCCTGAACAACTCTTCTGTCTGGCTTTCTGAATACAGGGGTCAAACCCAGGGCCTCAGTCATACTAGACAAGCACTTTATCATTAAACTATATCCCCAGCCCACTAGTGACTTTCTTGGTGAAAAAAGGTGTGGGGGGGAGGAGGAGGGAGGGAGGAAGGAAGGAATGGAGGATAACACGAGTTTGCATGTAGTGGAAACTAGAACCTTACATTATTACAGTCTCAGGTTACTCTTATTTTATAGCAGTCTTTCTGAATTTGGAATGGAAAGTATATATGGCCTCAATTCTCTTGTTTCCTGTTATTTCAGGATGGCAAGCTTACCAAGGAAGAGATTGTCGACAAGTATGATCTATTTGTGGGCAGCCAGGCCACAGATTTTGGGGAGGCCTTGGTGCGACATGATGAGTTCTAAGCTGCAGACAGAGGAACCTACATTTCTTCAAAAGTAATTTATTTTTACAGCTCTGGTTTCACATGAAATTGTTTGCGCTACTGAGACTGTTATTACAAACTTCTAAGACATGAAAAGGCATATCAAGATAATGAAAACCACCCTGCCCCCTTCCTCCCCACGAGGGACTGAGGGGCCGTGCTTCTGAAGAACAACTCTGAGTAGTGCACTCGTGTCTGTAGGTTTACACTTTGTATAATGTATGACATGGTGTGTTTATTTTTGTATTGTTCTCTAGTTGGGAGTATAATATGAAGGATCAAGATCCTCAACCCACACTTGTAGGCAAACATTAGCCCTTTACTCTTTCTCAACCCCTTGCCACGTATTTTCTTTTATAATTCTCACTTAACTAATTTTTTAAAAAGCCTGAGATCAATAGAAATGTTCAGGAGAGAAAAAAAAGGAAAACCATGTACTTCATGATTTATGTTTAGAGAGAGGATGCTTTATCTTGCCTGTTGAAATGCTTAATTTTCAAGTGGCCATACAGTTGTCACAGGCCCAGCCACTGAGCCTGCCATTGTCTGGGCAAGGCTAGATCCCTGTGCTGTAAGACAGCTTGACACAACTTGACTTCATTCTTTTCCCCCGTTAGGACTAGCTATTTGCTAATTTTGTCAAGCACAGCTGTGGTGGGAAGAATTAGGGCCAGTGTCTTGAAAAATGAATCAAGTAGTGTGTATGATCTCTTCCCAGGGCTATTTCTAGCTCTTTGTAGAGCTGTTTCCAAGTAGAAACAGCTGGAAAACGAAAGGAAAAAAATGTGTGCAGGGCATGCATTTTATTCTGGTTGTGTACCTATTGAAATCACTGCAAAGCCCCTCCAGCCCCACCACAGGAACTAATCTTGGTTTTACTGCAGTTACAATTGACTTTTTGCAATCATGTCATTGAAAGTGCCTTTAACAGGAAAAATAATTACCAAATGGGAATTTGTCTAAAAATCCACAAGATGACTGATTTGGGCACCTTACATGAAAGCGTTGAACCTCGTGATACAGTGAGGAGTTTTCCCCTTCTTTTTCTCTTGTGGACAATAGCTGAATATAGCAGTATTAGTTACAAGCTTGGTTGCAGTGTTCCTATCTTGTGGGCTGGTTTCTAAAAACCTCATGCTGCTGATTTGACCAGGATCCTCATACCTCAGAACGCAAACCACTCTCTGTCAGGCCTCTGACTCAAGGATGGAAGGACATATAGAGGGGGCTCTTTGGTTTGAGGACCACTGCTCATCCTTCCTGTCTTTAACCCATCAATCCCATTTTGTCTTTTCCCTTTCTCTCTGACACTAAAAGGTGGGGTAGGTAGGAAGGTCACGGATCATCAGGTTGCCGTCCTTATCAAAAACCCTGTCTGTTGCCAACTCCACTTACCCATATTTTGTGCAACCCAATATTTTGATCTCTTACTAATGGGCCTCTTAAGAATTAATGTATTCCAAATCTTTAACCCTCAGGTTACTAAGATAAATATATGTATGTATAATCTTTATTATTTCTTATATCTGAATAATACATTCAGGTGGTGCTGGGTGATGGTCATATCTGAACCTAGACCTACCCTTTGGTCTTCCACAATCCTGTTGAGGTAGGCTGCTTGGTGTGGTAAAGAGCCAGGTGTGGTGTAACTTCACCCCAGCCGTTGCATCAAGCTCTTGATAGCAGATACACTCGAAGTTTTAACCCCAGGATAAGTAATAAACATTCTCTGCCTTCCAGATTCTCAACTCTTTATTGTTAAGGAGACCAGAGATAATTAATGCCACCAACCCTGACTTTGAAAGGGTGCATCATACACTGTGTGGCAAGAGGGCCTTACGGCTCATTTGGTGCACAGAGGCTAACACTGATGTGAAAGTCACACACTTAACCAGCAAGCTTAGTGTGCTACAATGGCATATTCCGGACATAGGGTGCTCAGCAGCAAGGCCTGCTCTCATCCCCATGAGCCCCATATAGTGTTGGGGTTTAGGTTTGGGTTTCTGGTTTAAATCAAGTCTGAGGCAGTGAGCAGTGACTGCATGTCCATAGGGTGTGCTCTGTGAATGCTAAGCTCTCTTGAATTTGAGTATTGGTTCTTTTTTATAGAGTGTAAACCAAGTTTTATATTCTGTAATGCAAGCAGGTACCTATCTGTTTCTGAATAAAAACTGTTTACATTCATCAGGGGTGCATGTCTCTTTCATTTCTTGGAAATGGGATTGTGTTCCAGGCCAGCCAAGACTGCATAGTGAGATCCTGTCTCAAGAAACCAAGAAGGGGCTGGAGAGATGGCTCAATGGCTAAGGCACTGGCTGCTCTTCCAGAGGACCCAGGTTAAATTCCCAGCACCCAGGTGGCAGCTCACAATTCTGTAGTTCCAGTTCCAGGAGACCTGACACCCTCACACAGACATACATACAGGCAAAACATCAATGCACATGAAATAAAAATAAATCATTGTTTTAAAAAGGAAGGAAGAAACCAAGAATTAAGGAAGAAATGGGATTGTGGATTAGAATCCTGTAATATAAAATGTCAAAGAGAAGGATTTTTCCTAGAATATCCCACTGTATCTCCCTGCTAGGGTGAGAGAGAGCACTGCCTTCTCCCTCACACTTAGTCTGTTCCTATTCCTGAGGTTTCTGGTTAGTTCTCACAGCTCTGACCCTCCTGCCTTCCAGTGTATCATCATTGGCATCCAGCATTCCTTGAGTATAGCTGAACATATTTATCTTGGTTTTCATTTTAAAGGGACTCGTTTTCCAGGAGCAGCAGGTGTAGGGAGAGGGTAAGGTAAATGTTTTTAGCACGTGGGTTTGATTTATAAATGGTACTGAGACATGCAGATTCATTTTGAGGATGTCATGAGATTAAACCACTAACTTTAATCAATGCACAGCTTTAAATGGATACATTCATTTAGCCAAGTGGAGAGGAGAACACCTAGAATAATTCTGTTTGAGATGGGTGAGCTGAGGCAGCTCTGGCCATGGCTACCACAACCTAGGCTGCAGCAAATGGGATTGCGAAACCCCACTGGGAGGTTCTTTTAAATTCGCTGTAGGCATCTGCACCTATCCTCATCTAACATAGGATATGTCATCCCAGACCCAGCAAGGGGGATGAAAAATGACTGAGAAGAAAAGTGTACTCGCACACCGAAAACAGCCCTTTTTCTTCCGGATCTCCGGGGGTGAAGGTACCACTTAGGAGTAGACCACTGACTTGAAATGATCCATGTGGGAAGAGCAGCCTCACTGACAGGAAGAGAACAGGAAAACAAAGCTGACTCCAGGAGTGCCATTACCCCCCTTCCCACCTCTTCCCTGTGTTAGGGTTTTAATGGAGAATGTAGAAACTAAATGTGGTGTTCTGCTTGCTGCCAGCAGGCCAGTTGAGAGTCCTTAGTGAGGGCCAACTTTGCTAGAAGAGGCAGTAGAAACTTCTGTTTTCTGAGAGCCAGGTGTCTCGCTTTCGTCATTCATGGGCTTCCTGCACACCATCTCCAGGATGCAAGCCCGGAACTGGAAGGAAAGGTGTGTGTCATCCTTGTCCTACAAACTACTTAAATTCCACTTTTTTATTTTATTTATTTATTTGGCTTTTTGAGACAGGGTAGGATTTACTTAATCTTGCAAGATAGACTTTAGAAGGGCTGGATTAAGAGTTTGCAGAAGACTGGACATACGTGGCGGTGCATGCCTTTAACTCCAGCACTTGGGGACAGAGGCAGGCTGATCATTGAGTTTAAGGCCAGCCTAGTTTCCATAGGAGTTCTGGGACAGTTGGGGCTACACAGTTTGACCCTATATTAAAAGGGGAAAAACTGCAAAAGGCTAAATGTCTGTTACTATTGATGTTACCACTTTTTTACCAAAACAGAAAACTTAAGGGTAGGGATGTATAACTCACTACTAAGAATATTTGCCTGGCATGCGAAAGCCCCTGTATTCAATCTCTAGCATTGCTAAGAAGGCTCCCAGCCTACCCCCCTCTTTAGAACAACTTGGTTTTTCTGACTCGAGGTCTAACCTCCCTTCTAGTGTTTTAGGAGCCACATCCTCCATTTATATGCCAACCAAGAGCTTCCTGGCTCGCTTGGACTCTACCTTTCCTCATCTATGAGGCCTGTGTAGCATCCAGAGTGCCAAGTTAAAACATCAGTAAGCAAAGAACCAGGGTCTAATGGACCAGGTCCTCATGGGAATGTAGGTAGACAGCTTTACCTGCTTATTCATGAAGCAGTAGATGATGGGATTGTAGACACATGAGCTCTTGGAGAAGAAGGCAGGGATGGTGACGAGCCGTAAGTCTAGCCCATGGTTACGGTTGTTGACAATGTACATGGCCAGGGCAGCATAGGGCACGTAGCAGAGACAGAAGGATCCCACCATCACCACCACCATGTGGCTCACCTCCCGTTCAGCCTTCTGAGTTGTAGCTGACTCTTGCTGCTGAGCTGCCACCTGGAATTGAGCACAGGGGTCATAGCCTCTCTTCTGACCTCAACTCCAGATCTCTGAACCCTTTTGTGTAGTGAAAATCTCTCACGGGCTTTTCTAGTTTGACTTTCCCTTGAGGGAGGCATCATGAGGTGGATCTCAGCTCTTTGGCGTTAGGAAAGATGACAGTCTCACTCCGTTCCTCCTCCTCTCCCAGGTCTTTGTCCCCTTTCCCCACTGCCTCTTGTGCTGGAGATAGAACACTCCTCACACCTGCTACCGAAGTGCTGTACGCTGAATTGTGACTCCATGATTTTTCACTCCCCCTTCCCCACTCTTGCTAGCTCCAGACATGTGACCTGGAGCAGACACACATGCTCTCTGTCCTGGAGCCTCCTGATTTACTCCTACCTGACCCTCTCAAAGGCCACTCACAGCTCTGAGAGTCCTCAGCAACTGCGAATAGGAGAAGCAGATGAGGGAAAGAGGCACGATGAAACAGAACAGGAAGAGGAACCAGGTGTAGTACTCGCTTCGATACTTGGTGCCAACCGTGTACCAGTCCGGGCCACAGGAGCACTGCAGGCCCTCAGGGATGAACCTGAAAAGGATCAAGAGTTCACTTTGCTCTCCCTGAGAACTAGCAGGGTGGGAGCTGGCATTCCTGGATTAGCTTCTCCAGTTGGAAGAATGCCAAAAGACTGCAGTAATTCCAACTGATGTCTCCACCTGCCCTTTTTCCTTACTCTCCAAACTCAGATCAAAGAATAAAAGGTTATACCCAATCTCTCTTCCCACATCAAACCACTACCCTGCCCTCTCACCTGCTCCAGCCAAAGAAGGGTGGGATGGACACTCCGATACCAATGATCCAAGTAACCAGGACCACCATCAGTGCATGCTTGGAGCTGAAGCGGATGTTGCCAAAGGGCTTACAGATGACAATGTAGCGCTCCAAAGCCAGGAAAGCCAATGACCATCCTGTCACTAGACCTGTGGCAAATGTGAAACAAACAGAATAGACAGCTTCGCCCAGCCTGGAGTGAGTGAGTCCAGAGAATTGGAGTAGAGAGTTTAATGCTCATGCATCCTATTTTTGTCAAGTACCCAGGGTGATTAAGAGCCTGCTCCAAACCAGAAGTCTGGCTCCAGGTTCCGATCCTGGAGTAACGTCCTTTGCCTCTCCCTAGCCCAGGTTGCCTACGGTGCTGTACCTGCTACAGAGCCCAAGAAGGCCTCCAGAGCACAAATGTGGCGGCCAAAGAGGAAGTATCCGTGACAGCTGGCGATAAAGACAGTGAAGACGGAGAAGCTGCAGAAGAGGAAGCCCCCGAGGGATACATTGACCAGGATGTAATTGAGGGGCTGCCGCAGCTTTTTGTAACGCAGCGTGGCCACCAACACTATGGCATTGAGTGGGGTCCCTGCAAAGAAGACAAACCCCATAAAGGCTGCCTGGAGGTGGAAGGCCCAGACAGGAGCAATGTGGTACTGAGGCCCGTCCCAGGGCCCCACGGAGGAGATATTGCGGAACAGGTAGAACTCGTCCTCGCCTGACATCTTGTGCTTGGGATGCCCTCGCCACCACCTCCAGTCCCTCTCATAGATTGTTCTTCTGCTTTGCGCCTCCCCACAGCACCCTCCTTTAAAGACATAGTGGGACTCTGAATGACCCTAAGCCTCCCAAAGATGAGGTTCAGGATTAAAACTCTCTCCACCCCCCCCTAAACCTTCCATGATCCCAAAGCTGCTTGTGTTCTTCAGAGGATAACAGATTAGGGTCAGAGAACCTGGATCTGCAAGGCTGGGTGCTGAGGTGGGTCAATACTGGTTCCTGTGGCCTGGAAGATGCTGACCTATATCCACTGTAAATGCCACCACACAACTCGTCCCCACCTCTGCACCTCACCCTGGTCCTGAGTGTCCCTATCTGGAGAGGCTGGTAATCAGTCTCCGGAAACAGGAAGAGAGTGAGTAGGGAGCACCTTTAGGAGCATTTTTTAAATTTTTATAAATGATTTATTTTTATTTTATGTACATTGGTGTCTGTACTACATGTGTGTCTTATGAGGGTATCAGACCCTCTGGAACTGAAGTTACAGATAGTTGTTAGCTGCCATGTGGGTGCTGGGACTTGAACCTAGGTCCTCTGAGAGAGGAGCCAGTGCTCTTAACCACTGAGCCATCTCTCCAGACCACTTTGGGAGCACTCTAAACAGCCATGATGGAACATGACAGAAGCAACTCCACCCTGCTTTGGAGTCCCAGGTGTGCCTGAACCACTGCTTCTGTGTCACTGAGTCTCTGCGGTGAGTCTTCCTACTTGGACCTCTAGGTTGCCTCTTAGATGCAACTTCTTTTAGATTAGAACAGGAGAGAATGACACTCTTCTGAATGAATTAGGTTCACTGTGAGGTGATGGACACCAAGTTAGCCTCTTAGCATGGGAGTGGATAAGGCAACAGTCTCCCAAAGCCTGCCCCTAGTGACACACTTCCTCCAGCAAGGGTCAACACCCTGAAAATTCCATACTTCCCCTCCACCACCACCATCATCAGCTGTGAACCAAGTGTTCAAATACATGAGCCTATGGGGGCTATTTCTTATTCAAACCACCGCAGCAAACTAGAAGATGAGGGCTAGAAAGATGGCTCAGTGGTTAAGAGCATGGGCTGCTCTTACAGAAGACCCAGGTTTGGTTCCCAGCACCCACATGGTGGCTTACAAGTTCCATCCATCACCCTCTTTGGGCCTCCACAGGCACCAGACTTGCACACAGTGCTCATACATACACATAGTTTAAAAAAAAAAAAAAGGTGGTGGTGATGCACACCTTTAATCCCAGCACTTGGGAGGCAGAGGCATGCGGATCTATGTGAGTGTGAGTTCAAGGGCCTGGTCTACAGAGTATGTTCCAGGACAGCCAGAGCTACACAAAGAAACTGTCTCAAAAAAACAAAACAAAACAAAAAACTTAAAATAGGATTTCTTAAAAAGAATTTGAAGCACAGGTACCTTGCACACTGAACAATGCTTCTCCTAGATTGCATGGGTTATTAAATGAATATCTCAATATCAGACATGAGCTACTCCCTTGCAAATTACTGGTCAGGGAGGCCCACAGGTCCCTGAGACAGCACAAGCCATTGTCATTGCTCTCAGCTGCCCACCATAACTAGATTATTAACACCCTATTACTGAACAATTGGTTGTAAAAGAAATCAAACTGGAATTCACCTGAAAATGTTTTTCTGCATTTAGCTTGTATACTGACAGCAGGTGCTATACAGGTCATGGTGGGGGAGTCAGTTTTTTCCAGTAGTGGACTCTAAAAGATCTGGTAAAGGAAGCAGGGGTAGCCAATTACTTCCTGGTTGGATATTAGGTCTGACACACAGGAGGGAATTCATACCTGGTACTGTAGATCTTTTTCACAAGATTGTTACAAGCCCATAGCTTGGGAGGTCTTAGTCTACACGTTGTTAAACTGTTTGTTAAATATTTAAACTTATGCACATAGATTAGAACTGCTCTTAACCTTAGCCTGAGAAGCTTCTTCCTGCAGTGGACAGCCGTTAATGCAGACTCGTCTGGTCAAAGGGCTAAGAGTAACTGACTATTGAGCTCAGCTATAAATGAAGCATCTATATCAATTCTCTGTGTGTGTGTCTCTAAGACACACACACACGAAGAGCAAAGCTCAGGCACCGTCACAGAAGAGAGAACAGGGAATGTGAAACCAGAGGACAGGGAGGAGCTGCGCAGTGCTGTCTGCTGGACACGGCTTGGCCATTGCACTCACGGCTGCATGAATACCTGCACAAGATCCAGCCAACGAGCGCATCACACATCAGCGGGAAGCACTAATGGGACTCTGGTTACAAAAGCAAAAACTAAAAAGGAAGAGATACGAAAGCGGGAGGGAGACGTGGAAGTGTTGGGGAGGATGGGAGATGAGAGTTGGATCCTGGGACTCTGAATTCAGGTCCTCGTGTTTGAGCAGTCATTTCACCCAGGCTTCCATCTTCTCAGCCACCTTTTCCTCTTTCTACACTTAAAGACGTGTGAGAGTAGGAGCGTGTGGCCAGTCCACACTCGTGTTAGCTGGCTCTCCAGTCCCTGCTGCGTGAGTCATCCAGCCTGGATGGAACCCATAGTACAGACCAGCTGCCGCCGTTTCATTCCTCCAGGCCTTTTGCCAGGGCTGGAGAGATGGCTCAGTACACACTGTGCCGGGCAGTGGTGGTGCATGCCTTTAATCCCAGCACTCGGGAGGCAGAGGCAGGCGGATCTCTGTGAGTTCGAGACCAGCCTGGTCTACAAGAGCTAGTTCCAGGACTGACTCCAAAGCTGCAGAGAAACCCTGTCTCAAAAAAAAAAAAAAAAAAGTACACACTGCTCTTACAGAGGACCCAAATTCAGTTCCCAGCATCCACATAAAGTGGTTCACAACTGCTTTAACTCCATCTTCAGGAGATCCGGTGTGCATGTGCACATACACACAGACATACACAAAGAGTCCTAAATACAAATTAAAATAATAAAAAATGCATTAAACAAAAAACAAAACCCAAAGCCATAACCAAGCCTGACCAGGGTATTTGTTGTGGTCCCTTGAATCCTAAGCCAAAAGCACTAGGAGGAGACAAGTCAGCCGTGTTGGAAAGAATGACATTCCCATGTGTGCACACATAGATGCTCATATAGTGGTACATTATTTGTGTTTTAACAAATAACACTTGTATCTGGAGGCCTGGGATTTATTTCTCCTGGTCCTAATCCTTTTTCTTCTCTGCTTAGTATTTATAAAATTCAAAAATTACCAAAAGAACATATGGTAGCATATACTTGATCACTCCTTCCAGAGACAGCTAGGGTTAGCTTGTGCCCCAGGACACACGTCAGAGGACAACCTGTGGGAGCTGGTTCTCTCCTTCCACCTTCTGGGTCATCAGCCTTGGCAGCAGCCACCTTTACCTACTGGACCATCTTGCCAGTAGTGTTGCTGTGCTTCTCATGCAGAGGTGACAATGTTGACAGTGAGCTTGACATGTTTGTGCCAATTCGGCTGAGTACGGACCCACAAAGCTCTCCAGGAAGCTTGAAATCAGGAAGGCCTAACATGCTCTCGTAGACATGAGGGAGCCCCCAGTGATCTGCCTGACTGAAAGCCGTCCTCGCACTTGGGAGAAAGTGAGGAAGCTCCAGAGGTACAGCAGGGGTCTCTCTAGAAAATTCTGTGTCTTCTTTGATATAAAAACACAAGAGCAATGATGGGCCTGGAATCCTTCAGCATGGATTCAGGGCACAGCCATTTGAGTCTGGCATAAACTGTAGGCAGGTCCTGATGGATTTCCATCAGGGAACCCCCTCTGTACCCCCCCCCGCCCTCCATCCCATGTAGGAAGCAACTGAAAGCATGGAGGGATGGTTCGTGATGCCCAGACTGCAGAGATGAGATACCTGGCATTCAGAATACAGAGTTGTGCTCCAGAGAGGCCACAAAGAGAACAATCCTGTCCCAAATTTAGAATCTCCCCGGCCCAAAAGCCCTGGCCAGGACCTAAGTGGAGTCTCAGCTCTGAAACATCTTCAGTGACGTCCCCGCAGGAGCAGCATCTCACTGACACGCCCATCAGGGAGAGTGTGCGCTGAAGGCATGGAATGACAGGCTGAGCAGACTTCTATTTATAAGTCAGCTGACAGCATAGGAACAGCGACAGGAAAAGCTTCTCTTGTTGGAGAAGAGATGAGTGCACCCCTCCCCCATGACAGGTCATCAGAGCGGCCATAGGGTACAGACACTCCTGAGTGGCAATAATAAAACTTTACAGCCCAGGGGCAAAGGAATGCTGGCCAGTCCATTCCCCGGAGAGAGGCCTGTGCTGCTTCTTCAGAAGGGTCACTTCACAGGCTGGGGTTCTATTCAGGGCTCCCCTGCACATCTGTTTCCACTCGTGATTTCGTGGGTGTGTGCACATTCCTGAGACTTTCATTGGCTCTTTTAGTCCTCCCACAGCCTCTGCTGAGTGGCGACTACGGACACAGTATGGAGAATTTGGTGAGATCGGTCCTGTCACGTGCATAGCGGCACAGGCCTACAGATCTGCTGAGAGCCACTGGTTCAAGTCCAGGCACAGGGTTAAACTCGAAGACCACTAAAACAAGTCTCTGCCCACTGGGAGCTCCCCACTCACAGAAGACCTGCCAAAAGCAAGAAAGGACTCCATATGTGTTAGATGTGGAATCGGCCCAGGGGAGACCACTGTCTGCTACACGGGTCTGCTACACGGTCCTAGCACCTGAGCCATGACTTCAGCCCTCACCCTCTTTGGGGAGTCTTCCCACCCACCGGACCCCAACCTGCACCACTCATAGGCTGTGTGTGAGTCACCCTGTGTGAATGGAAACTCTTAGGAATGGACAATGCCTATGTTAAAGGTCCTGTGGGATTGGCCGAGTGGCTAGAATTTCATAATTGTGCTAGTTACCAAAGCAGCTCGGTTGGAAGAACATTAGACGGAATTTAATAATGGTGGAGAGTTGGAATGTTGCAGATCTGGGGCTACATTATCCTGGGCTATCTTCATCCAGATTAATGGATGGGCCATCCACTGCCCATCCCTACGTCTGACCAAGAATCCGTGTGACTATCACATGAAATGTTTTGGAAATGTCTTAACAGACCACCATCTTAAAAGAATGTCATCAGACAGCAGCTGCAACCATAGCAGAGATTCCACCCCACCCCCTTTGCTCTGATCCACCTACCTGACATTCCCATCCGTTCATATGAAAGGGTCTCTAACTTACCATACTCTTATGATGCAGCTTTAAAAACTTCATGAACCTGCCACTGCTCTGGAAAATGGTATTTGGGGCAACCTGATTCTATATCCTTGGGCTATGTCACTCATATTTGGCTCTGTCCTCCTCATCTTGAGATGGGATCTCACTATGCAGCCTCAGATGGCCTGAAACTTGCTATGTAAACCATACGAGCATCAGCCTCCTGAGCCTTGGATTAGAAGCTGTGCCACTGCCTGGCCTCAGAAACTACTTCCTATCTCTTTGAGATGGGAGCTGTTTTGGAGCTGACACTTAGTGGTTTCCCTGGACCATGGAGCAGAGCTGGCTGGTGTGGGGAAAGCTGTGTATGTATGTGAGGATGGATCCCCGTCTCCAGTCTTCTAGTCTGGGAAGCTGCGCGTCCTGCATCTAAAGCCGCTTCAGACACAGGTGGCTACAGAAACTGAAGACACTCAGTGAGTGCAGGCGAGTGTCCTTAGCTCGCAGCAGAGAACATGGACCTCACCAGGCTGTCCCAAAGTCAGCAGGTTGGTAAAGCACAGAGTACATGCTTGGCCTAGCCAGCTGCAGCAGCAGCAGCAAATGGCCACTCTCTGGTGGGTCCTTCCCCGTCTTAGGTACCACTATAGCCACGTGCACTGTAGAGCTCTTCACACACCCCTCACCTACTCCTCACCGTCACCTTCTAAGGTAGACAGGGCAGGTGTCGGCGTTCCCAGCAGATGGAAGAAGACTAGGTAAGTCAGCCAATGTGGCCTAGGCAAGAGTGAGCTGGGTCCAGCTTCTGGGTAAACCCAGGAGTTTACGAGATGTGGAGAAACTTTTTCTGGTGGTCTGACCAGGAGCTAAGAAAGAAAAACAGCTCTTAACTGACTGCAAGAACAGTCCTAGGGCTGGCTACCCAGAGAAGAGATACCTGCTGGGGCCTGGCCTTCTTTGCCTGCCAAGGCCTGGCCTTCTTCTTCCACCAATGCATTTGGAAGAATGAGCCCTGTATGAAGCCCCAGGCAGAGGAGTGGCTGTGTGACCGAGGAAAGAGCCCAGGAGCAAGGCCTGCTGGAGCACTGCCTGCCTGGGCTGGGAGCCAGCCTGAGAAGAGTAGCAGAAAAACTGCTCCTAGGAACCACAACTACTGCTACTAATGATGGTGATGTGGCAGAGAGGACACATCTGGCCAGAGATAGCTACCAGTGGCTCGTTGGTCTAGGGGTATGATTCTCGCTTAGGGTGCGAGAGGTCCCGGGTTCAAATCCCGGACGAGCCCTGTTTATTCTTTTCTGTTCCCCCTTGGCCTGCTGCCATGCCCACTGCCTGCTCATGCCAGAGGTATGACTAAAGGATCTTGATGTGATGGCAGCTGTCAGTCACCTCAGAGTCTTAGTCTAGATATACACCTTGTCATTTCCAAGTGGTCAAACTGGACAAGCATGGCTGTGGTTACCAGGCTTCCCCTGAGAGACCTGGGTGAGAGAAGCCCTGTAAGTCATCTATCTACATAGCACTAAGACCTAACTGGAAACCTGGTTCTTAACCCTTGAAGTCCCTGGAAATACCTCATAACCACACTGAAGCAAGGAAGAATTCTATAGCAATGTGTCAGTAAACCAGGTATATGGGCGGATTTACT
>JAQHUG010000069.1:5367704-5383280 GCA_028555095.1 Dicrostonyx torquatus | reverse complement strand
AGGGAGAAGAGGATGCAGAGGGTGAGCATGAGAGAGAAACCTACTGAAATAGTCATAGTGACACAGTATGATTTGTATAGGCTTCCCCAGTTTCTTCTACTTTTTCTGACCAAGAAGTACAAACTGCACAGAAAACTGTCAGTCAGCTGTGTAGTTCCCCTACAGACTCAACCATGCCCGGGCACTGATGACTACTCAAAACACTGTCACTCAGGGTGGGACTCACCTGGCCCCACACCTCACAGAGAAGCTATTGGCATTTGGTGGCTACCGGGGAAGGGAAAATCAGTTTTGTTCTGGCATGGAGCCCCTCCCATGCTCCATGAGGTGGGGGTGCACCCATGCACACACCAGCAACACTAATTCAACTCAGGGAGTTTAAAAAAGGTATAAAGATAAGGGGCATATTGGGGCAGAGGCAGTGGGGACAGGGAGGAGGCATGGGGAGTGGATATCATCAGGATACAATGACTACATGTATGAAATTGTCAAAAATAAATTAAAAACAAAGGAAAAGTTGTTGAGAAATCAAAACTCACTTTTTTTTAATGGCCATTTCTTAAGCCCTTCCATAAACTCTGTGCCCCAACCCTTCTTGTGGATACACCCAGGGAGAACCCCTCACCTCATGTCTGTCCTGAAGGCAGTCAGCAGCCTACTGTGCACGAGTGTCCCCATCCCCCAGTCAATGCTTCGGACTCGTCCCCTGCCATGTAGAGCTGCTTTCTGTACGATCCCTACTGGTCCATCATCTATATGCCCTAGTAAGAGTACCTATCCAGGGCTGGAGAGATGGCTCAGTGGTTAAGAGCACTGACTGCTTCTTCCAGAGGACTCAGGTTCAATTCCCAGCACCCACGTGGTAGTTCACAACTGTCTGTAACTCCAGATCCAGGGGATCTGACACCACACCAATGCACATAAAACAAAGCTAAATAAATTACATGTGTTTTTATTTTTTTTTCTTTATTGGCATATGTTTAAAAAAAAAAAGAATGGCCTGTCACCATCTTTGGGGTGACTCCCAGATGAATGAAAACTCCTCCTAGGGGGGACAGAAGAACATGGCAAACAAAAGCTCTCCAAGAGCTGGGATGACTCATGAAAACCTACACAGTAAGTACACTGTGATCAAGACAAGAAAGTGAACTGTAATGAAAACAACAACGACTATAAAGAGAGCACTGAGGGAATGAAATAAAACATTAAGAAACAAAATGAGATGGTTCAGTGCTGAGAGGACCTGGGTTTGATTCCCAGCACCCACGTGACAGCTTCCAGCTGTCTGTAACACCAGTTCTAGGGGATCCAACACATAAAATAAATCTTAAAAAGTGCTTGCTTAGCGGTGTGCGTCTATAATCTCAGCATCAGGAGGTGGAGACAAAAGAACCAGGCATTCAAGGTCATGGGGTGGGGGACAACGATGCACCATACAGATTAGACTCAGAGAACTAGTGAGCTAGAAGATAGAGCTCATAAAAATCATTCAGAATTGCTGGGCAGTGGTGGCACACACCTTTAATCCCAGCACTCGGGAGCCAGAGGCAGGCAGATCTTTGTGAGTTCAAGGCCAGCCTGGTCTATAAGAGCTAGTTCCTTGTCGTAAGAAAAAAAAAAAAAAAGCCTGGTCTAAAAGAGCTAGTTCCAGGTCAGACTCCAAAGCTACAGAGAAACCCTGTCTCAAAAAACCAAAACCAAACAAAACAACAACAACAAATCATTCAGAAATGTGAGCAAGTAGAAAAACACTATGAAGAACTATGAAAGAAAAGACACAAGGGAGAGAATGATCCACAGGCTAAGAGGCTGTAGTATTTAAAAAAAAAAAAAAAAAAAAAAACCTGAGAAATTCCCGGACTCAAAACCCAGACATAAATCCTCAGGTTGAAGAATCCTGAGCTCACTAGGGTGGTAAAACTATAAAGACAAAGAGAAAGGAAGATCTTCAAACTGGCTAGAAAGGAAAGTACCTAGCTGCTGTTGGTGGCTGTGTGTATGTGTGTATGTGGTGTGTGTATGTGTGTGCGCACACATATGTGTGTGTGCACATGTGTGTATGTGTGTGGTATGGGGGGGTGGGGAATGGTGTATGTGCCATGACAACCAGATGTAATTTGTTGTCAGGTGTCTTCTATTCCTCTGCGTCTTATTTTTTAAAACAGGGTTTTTCCCTGAACCTGGAGCTTGTCATTTTGGCTAAACAGCTGGGCAGCAGGCCCCTGGGAGCCACATGGCTTCACCTCCCAGTGTTAGAATTACAAGTGCATGCTGCCATGCCTGGCTTTTGAAATGGATCCAAACTCAGGTCTCATGCTTAAACAGTATTTTACCCAAAGAGGCATCTCTGAAGTTTAAGGTCAATCTGAATTACCTAGTAAGTTCCCAGCCAGTGTGGGCTAGAAAGTGAGACCTTGTTTCAAAACAAAACAAAACAAAACAAAAAGTCCAAGAAAGAAAAATCCATGTCCACCTAACTTCCATTTAAGGAGTATAAAATCCAGGCATTTCAAGGAAAAGACTGAGAATAATCGCCAAGCAATGACTTTCACTGACATACTGCAAATACATTTCAAAAAAAGGAAACAGAAGCACACAAGAAAGAGTGGAATGCAAGCAGAAATGGTGAATAGAGAAATTTATAAATATATCAGCAAGGCTGGAGATCCATTAGTGGCTCAGACGGCTGAGATTTAAAGGAAAAAGATTATAGGATGTAACTGCAGGAAGCCTGGGTTCTATCTTCAAAAACTGGGTGTGGTGGTGCACACCTGTAACCCCAGCACTGGGGAGATGGAGACGGGAGGATCAGAAGTTCAAGAACATTGTTAAGACACCAGTCCTAACATAAGACAAAAAATAAACCAGAGGGTGTCGATGACAGACTACAGAACAGGATGGTGGTAATGAAGCTTAGTGGGCTTAGAAACAGGTGGAAGCCAAAATACCAGACTGAAATTAAGGGACCAGGAAAGGAGAGCATGGGTATGTGCGCAGCCACTTCCATTTGCTAGAAAAGCGTGGTGACTGCAGATGTAAAGGTCGAAGACTATGGCTGGGTGTGGTGGCGGCAGACATGTTACTCTTGGGAGGCAGAGGCGGAGAGGTGTTCTACATGGTGGGCTCTAGGCTAGCCAAGGCTATACAATGAGACCATCTCAAAAACAAAACAAAAAATAAATTAAAAATAAGGGGGAGTGCAGGGAGCGGGGAAGGAAGGAAGAAAAGAATTGTAGAAAAATGTACCGGGAAGCCGGGTGGTGGTGGCACACCCCTTTAATCCCAGCACTCGGGAGGCAGAGGCAGGCAGATCTTTGTGAGTTCGAGACCAGCCTGGTCTACAAGAGCTAGTTCTAGGACAGGCTCCAAAGCCACAGAGAAACCCTGTCTTGAAAAACAAAACAAAACAAAACAAGAAAAATGTACCGGCAGACTAGCATGAGTAGCACCATGCAGTAACAGCAGCAGCAGCTGGGGAATAAAGATAAGTACACAGACTGTGGCCTTTAAATTGGCCCAAGTACTTACCAGAGTAATTTGGCAACAATTAGTAAAATTTTGAGGCACCCATTCCATGACCCAGAAATTCTCTTCTAGGTGTTTGCCCTTGGGACACAGTCACACACGTGCCAGGAAGGCATATATAGAATTGCCAGTTGCAGCATTTGTTTTATTATGAAAAACTGGAAGCAGCCCAAACACCCACTAGCGGACGACCAGAGCTCTGTGGATATGCTATGGACACCTACAATTTTAAGGTTTGCACATGAAAGTGGATAATGTAATATTATTTAGACAGAGGTCCAAACCACACAAATCAAAACTATGTAATTTTGTGAATATATATGTACAACATTCTTTCTTTCTTTTTTCCCAGATAGAGTTTCTCTGTGTAACAGCCCCAGCAGTCCTGGAACTTTGGCCTCACATTCACAGAGATCTGCCTACCTCTGCCTCACACATGCTAGGATTAAAGGTGTGCACCACCATGCCTGGCTAAAGTGCAACTTTCAAACAAAGGATGGTCAAGGTTGGGTTTTTCCAGGTTCCAGACTTCTAATTCAAATAAGGACTGACACAGATCTACAAAGTAGCAAAGAAACTTTATTTAAAACCAAAGCAAACACTATGGACCAGAAAGAAATTAATGGGATCAGTGGTCCTCAGGGTGAGAGACTGTTCAGGAACCCCAACTATGACTTGAGGTCTCCCTTTATGGGGTCCAGCAATGGAGTTTTCACTAAAGTGCAGAATCACAGTAGCTCTCTGTTTTGATTAATTAGATTATATACTCATTTTTTCACATATCCCTTTTCCTAATACATCTGGTTTTAATTATAGAGGCACCCAATTATCTTAGTTGTAAGATGACAAATACGGCATTATCCCTAAAAGTTTACTCAAGGACACAGCTTTCCCTTTCTGTGGGCACACACCCCAAACCCCGTGTAGGTAGGACTGCCTTTCAGTTCTTTCTACTCAGATGCATCGGGAATATATCTGTCTTTTATTATTGTTGTTGTTGTAAGACTAGCCTTTAATAGCTGAGACATCGCTCCAGCCCCATTGGCAATACATTTGAACAAAAAACTTGATAGTTGTTAGGGATGGAGAAACTTGAACTATTGTTTAACGAGTGGTGTGTGTGTACCCTGATGGGGTCCATGGCAGCTAGGAGCATTGTTATGAGAGGGCTGTGCATGCGCAGCACATGCAGGTGAAGGATCTAGGCTGCTAAGCACGTTACAGGAGGGAGGGAGTGTGCATAACTAACCCAAACAGGATCCTGAGGTGCTACAGCAGTCCCTGCGCTTACCTACCTCAGAATCAAGTTTGCCAAGATACTAGTTGTCCTGGAGAGACGGCTTAGGGAATAAGACCTGGGTTCAGTTGGTTTTTTGGCAGCTCACAACCATTTGTGACGCCACTCCCAGCAGTCCAGCGCCCTCTTCAAGCCTCCTTGGGCACTTCACACATGCGGTGCACAGATATAAATGCAGACAAAATGTTCACACAGCTTCAAACAAGTAAATTTTAAAGATATAGTTGTAAAAAGTAAAATTACTTCGGGGAGAAAGAAAGTCAGTTTTCATTAATGATGGGACCCCCCTGGTAGGCCAATCACACTCCAGGGAAGGCCCTGCTCCCAAGGGTAGGAGGACAAGAAAAAATGGATTTGATTAAAAAAATAAAAGAAGACAACTCAAAGCTGGGAGGATAGGTAATGAGGTGAGGGTGGAGAGCGTGGGCATGGGAGGAGTGGCGGATGGTGAATAGAATCAAAATACACTGTCCGAAATTTTCAAAGAGTTAACTAAAATATAAAATTTGTTCCAAAGTAAAATTTAAAAGTGGCTAGGGATGTAGCTGGTAGTGGGGCACTTGCCTGCCCTGCAGAAGCGCCAAGCTTCAGTCCCCAGAATCCCACGGAAAGGGAAGCGAAATGAGCCGTCTGCTGTGCACATGCTTGTTACATTAGTCTTTGAACTTTACTTTTCTGCGTGTTGCAAATGCTCATTCTAAAAATGTTTTAATGGTTGCTCTGAGCATTTGGAAATAAGGGTAATGGGGGATAAATGGCGGCATCAGTCCTCAGAACGGATGATCTCCTGGGATGGGTTTGGTGGTGAGGTTGAGTCCTAAACCCTGGGATTATGAGGTTTAATCCAGATAATCCCTCTAAGATAATCACCTGGCTACCTGGCTAACACACCCAGCTTGCCTGGCCTTTCAGAAACACACCCCAGAACCACAGCCCCCCCATCAGACCTGCTAAATTCTCTCCTTCTGACCCCTAACTTCACCTCATCTCAACTTCATACTGGTCCAAAAAGGGTTTGCCTCCTACTAACAGACTGGTTCAGGTCCCCCTTGAGGGTTCCCCCAGATCAACAGTGAGCGATGACCTGCACCCAGGAACCAGGGAGAGATTAGTCCTAATGCTCAAGATTTAGGCTTCCCTGAGGAGATCTTGGACTCCTGGGTGGCACAACTGACAACTCCTTTCTTTCCACTTGCCCACTGCCAACCACTAATATGACCTGCTGCTGAGTCAGAAGGTGCACAGAGCAGAGCCACCGCACTTCCAGAATGAGTCTCCTTTAGGTCCCCCATGGCAGCAACTCTCCATCATCTCTAGCAATGACCTTGCTGCCCAAGTCTGGCTGGACCACCTGCAGGACTGTAGACTTGCCAAGGGGTTCTTCTCCATGACTGCATTACTATGGCAGTGGGGCTGGAGTGGGAGCCTGTCCTCTGGGCAGACGGTGAAAACAAAACATCCTTCATTCCTCCATCACCAGACTGGGTGGTGGGGACTCACTACTGACTTTTGGGCATTATTGTTAATAGAGAACATGAGTGTAAATTCTGTAATGAGTGATGAGGACGCTACTAATGTAGTTGGAAGAGTCATATTTACTCCTTTGTTCCTGGGGCCAGGTTCTTTGCTGGAAACTGAAGATACGAAAATGACTAGGATGCTTCCCAACCTCGACAGCAGGAAATACTGCGATGCTGCCTGGAGGGGAGAGTAGAGCAGAGGTGTCTAACAAGGAAGGGATGGGGTGTCCGGAGACTCTCAGCCGGGGCCTGAAATTACTGATAAACAGGGGATGTACAGGCAAAGAAGCTCTTCGCTCCTGTGGAACACGGAGGGCCTGGCAATTGGGGGGGGGTGTCAGCACAGCCAGTCCACCTCCAAACTCTAGGAAAGAGACTACAAGAGAAAGGACTGTTTTGTGTAACCAGCTTAGAAATCACCCCACAATTAGGACTCGGGAAGCCCGTTCCTGTGTACCCACTTCTGACCTGAACGAGACCATCTGACATGTCAGATCTTGAATGAAGAGTTGAAAAAGTGAAATAAGCCCCGTGGTTTCCCACACCTTCTGACAGAGAAAATATCAGCGGTACCCACACGGAACAGACCCTAGGGGGCGTGACTAAAGGACAGGGGACAGGACAGGTCTTGGTGCATTGAGGCAGCACGGGTGGACTACGGAGGGCTCCAAGTCGGTTCTTGGCTCTGGCTTGGGAAATTCGGGAAAAGCAGCGATCATCGCCTTGCAGTTGGCACATCCAGGTCTCAACTTCCCTACCCTCCAGTCCTGCAGTAGCTCTGGGACACGTGAGGTCACCGGGAGGGAATGGGCTCGGTGAACTGCAGCTATGGGGACGCTGGCCCTACGTGCGCGCGTGTCTGCGCACTTGCAGGAAACAGCCCATTCTTGTTTATTCGGCCTCAATCACCAGGCAAGACCAGGGCCTGAAACCCAGCGCTGAGAAGTCCCTACGAGCGGCTGACCCAAAACCAACCTATCTTGTCACTCCTTGGGAGCATCCTTAAGTCCCGGTAGCTCACGTTCGCTGTGCAGGCGCAGCAGACCGGGAGCTGCCTCGAGTGAGCCTTGGGCACTTTGTTGACACGCGCTGAGCCTCTTGTGCTGGTCCCTACTCGGTCCGGAGCTGGGGACAGGGAGGGTTTCCGGGCGGCAGCAGGCGGGCACCCGCGTCAGGTGGCCAGGCCAGGCCCCGCCCCCTCGGCCCGCCCTCTCTCCTCCCTGCGCACCGGGCTCCCGGTCCCCGGCCCAGCGGCTGCGGCTTCTGCTCGGGAGGCGGCAGCGGCGGGAGCGGCCATGGAGGCAGGCGGCGGGGCCGGCGCGGGAGCCGCGGGCTGGAGCTGCCCCGGCCCAGGTCAGAGCCGCCCCTCCCTCAGCTCCCCACGCTCCTTCTCCCTCGGCTCTCCTTCCTCCTGACCCTGAGGTGCTCCGGGTACTGAGTCGGCCCCCTCCACCCTGGCCTCCACCGGAGACCTCTCTCCATCTTTGGACCTGGGGCGTCCCCTCCCTAGCGGTCACTCCCCAAGCGCTCCCTACCTCGTCTCTCCAGCCTGACAGTATTTCCAGCTCGTGAGGGGCGGCGGGAGCGGGGAGGGGGGCTTTAGCGCCCGCACCCTTACAATTCATAAAAGCTCTTGGCCACGGTGAGGGTGGGGTGGGCGAGGTCTAGTGAGGGAGGGGAGGGGAGAGGAGAGGCCTGGATTGGAGCCCCATCCCTCCAGGTCCGGCCGCCCCTCCCTCCTCTGCCTTGCGCCACGGCATCCTCCCAAAGCCTTCTTTCTTAGTTCCCATCCTACCCCTCTTCTCCTTGTGCCCCAAGCTAAACACTCACCCTCTTTCTGTCTGGGCGAGGGAAAGGGGCCGGCAACATCCTGGAACAGGGGTGCTGAGATTGGGCAGCGCCGGGCTGGGGTCCTCTCCTTAGGCGGAGCATGAGAGGTGGCAGAGGGAGTAGATTCGCAGAGCTGGGCAGAGTGAGTCAGGTTCCTCCAGTGGGATTACAAATTCCGGGGTTCTCGGACACGTCCCTTTCTTTCCCCTCAGCCCCCAGCCTCTCTCGAATCCTACAGTGCCTACTTTCTCCCTGCTCACAGGACCCACAGTAACCACTTTAGGCGCTTATGAGGTATCTGAGGGTTGTGAGAGGAAGAAAGGCCAACGCTGGGGGTCCCTGGAACGCCGTGGGATGCAAGCTATGGAGGGTGAGTTTTCTGGGGGGGAAAAAGAAAAGGCTTTCCATCACCCTATTCCCCAATTCCTTTCCATCCTCCTTCCTCCTTCCTTCCCTGACCCCAGAGCTCTGAGCCAGGACATGGCCCTTCCCTTGCTTCATTTCAGGCCCCTCCTCCCTGGTGGCAGAGCGCCAAGCCTCCCCTGGGCTCAGGCATTGATGGAAGTTTGAGCACATCCCTTTGGGCTCCAATCACCCAGCTAACCAGGTTGTGTGTCCTGGGGGAGCTGCCAGACAGAAAGAGGTCCTGCTGAACAGAGCCTGGAAGCAGCTTTTCAGCAGGGGGCTTGTTCTCGCTGCCTGCTGACCTGGATCCCGAGCTGTTTCTCCTTTTTAAAAGCCAGGACATGGATGTATGAATTGTCTGGTGCCACCCCTGTCAACTTTGAATGGAGCCTTGCAGCTTTAGTAAGAGACTGCTTAGGAGAGAGCTAGGTGAAGCCAACTTCCAACACCACACCCATGGGACGGGGCAGGTAGGACCAACACAAGGACTTCCCAGGACTTTCTGGGAAGTGTCCCCAGGCCCTTCTACAGTTCAATACAGGCCTCCCCTAGAGGTTTGATGGCACAAGGAGTCGCAAATGAACAGTATGCTGTTGGTATTAGAGATTCAGAATTTAAAAACAAGGCAGTCTCCACCAAGACAAGAGAACTGCATTGCAGTAAAAGGAGTGCTCACCAACCCAAAAATGGGACCAGCACCAATTCAGGGATTTTTTTGTTTGTTCTGTTTTGCTTGTTTTTGAGGCAGGATTTCTATGTGTAGTAGCCCTAGCTGTCCTGGGACTGGACTGGCTCTGTAGACCAGGCTGGTCTTGAACTCACAGAGATCTGCCTGCCTCTGCCTCCCAAGTACTGGGACCACTCCTGGCTCCAATTCAGTGACTGTTTTTTGCTTGTTTTTTAAAATAATTTATTTTTACTTTATGTGCATTGGTTTTTTGCCTGCACATATCTCTGTGTGAGGGTGTTGGGTCCCCTGGAATTGAAGTTACAGACAGCTGTAAGCTGCCATGTGAGTGCTGGGAATTGAACCCAGGTCCTCTGGAAGAGCTTCAGTGCTCTTAACCACTGAGCCACTCCAGCCCCTCCAACTCAGTTTTTAAAATATGTTAACAGTACCAGAGAGATGGCTTGATTCCCAGCACCCACATGGTAGCTCATAGCCATCCTATAACTCAGCTCCAGGGGATCCAATACTCTCTTCTTTCCCCAAGGGTACTGCATGCACATGATGGACAGACATACAATCAGGAAAACACACAGATGCATTAAATAAATAGATAAATAAATAATAAATAAATAGATGTGGAAGATGGCAGGCTTTCTTTTACACATGAATTCAGCTTCAGACTTACCCTGAAAGCCAACTTGGGTCAGCAGGAAAGAGGTGGCACCCACTAGGAAAAAAAAATAAATGTAGAAAATTTCAAAAAGGTATTTGATAACATGCATTTGAAAGGATTCCCACATTTATCCAATGAACAACTCAGAGTCATTTCCTTCAAATGTCTTTCTTCTTTACCTGCAGGCCAAGCCAGTGCTTTCCTATTATGAAAAGGCTACTATGGTTGTTTTTCTTTTTGTCCCAGCCTTGCCCCCATTTGACCTAAATACACAGCTGGTGTCTGAATGTCTGGATTCTTTCTTCACTCCTGTCCCCACTACCCAGTGATCAGAGTAGAAAGAAGTGCCAGGTGTCCTCATGCAAGCTTCTTGTCGATGAGCCAGCATGAGGGTGTCATAAGGGCGGTAGACATTCAATAATAGGAGCTTGGAAGCGGGTGAGGGTACTTCCAAATTTGACCCACCAGAGCCTCACCAGGAGTAAAGTCCTGCCTGGGGGAACCTTGGAGGACACCAGGGGGCACTATTCTACTGTTCAGGTCCTGGGGTGGTGAGATGATGCAGGACTATTGAGGGGAATGGGCACTGACTCTCTGGTGAGACCATTGTCTCTCCCAGGGGAGGTGTTACTTCCAGCTCTGTATGAGGAGGAAGAGGAGGAGGAAGAAGAGGAAGAGCTCGAAGAAGATCAAATGAAGAAAGGAGGGAGTTTGGGTTCCCTGTCCATGAGCAAGCACCGGGGCCTGAGCCTCACAGAGACAGAGCTGGAGGAGCTAAGGGCTCAGGTGCTGCAGCTGGTGGCAGAGCTGGAGGAGACTCGTGAGCTCGCTGGGCAGCATGAGGATGACTCCCTGGAGCTTCAGGGTGAGCACCTGTGACAGGGCAGGAGGGCTGGGCCCAAAGGCTCTGTGTGTCCCTAGTTCCAAACCAGATGTCCCTCTCACTTCAGGGCTCCTGGAGGATGAGCGGCTAGCCAGTGCCCAGCAGGCAGAAGTATTCACCAAGCAGATCCAGCAGCTTCAAGGTAATGCCTCCCCAAGGCCACTGGCCACCCTGATCACAAGGTCACTGCCCCCCAAGGCTAGACAGCCACTGGCCACCCTGATCACAAGGTCACTGCCCCCCAAGGCTAGACAGACACTGGCCACCCTAATCACACAAACCTAACTGCTACCTTTACCTCTCTCTTCTCTATTCTTTCTTTTCTCACCACTTTCTCTTCTCCTTGCCCCCTGTTCTCTTCTTGCCTTAATTTCCTATCTTTGCATTTCTACATGATGGTCCTGAGCTCCTCTCTTTTGCCTCCCTTTTCTCTTCCCAGCCTCCTCTTCCATCCCCCACATCCCTGTTCACCCATCCAGGGCCGGGGTGGATGACCAAGATTGAGTTCTAGGTTATATTTCTTTTTCTGGTTCCTCCAAGGGAGCCATGGGGAGAGAGCAGGGAGCCAATGGTGCATGATTGGGGGACACACCATGTGTCTTTGAAGGAAACAGATAAGAACCTGAGTTTGTGGTCCCCCAAATCCTATCTTCCAAAGCCTGTGTCCCTTTGTCTCAGAAAGCTGTAAGGCAGGCGTCCCACATTTCACTGTGGTATTTTATTCACCAAATAAAGAGGGAGCTTTTGTTACTTCTCTGGGCTTCCGGAAGGTTTTGAGGATCTGCCCTAGAAAACAGCAGGGACTCTGTAGAGAGAGCTGAGATCAAGCCAAATAAAAAGTATAACCATAACCGGAGAAAGGTCTGGAAGCTGTCCTGGTGAGAGCAAGCGAATGTGTAACCTGAGGAGCAGAAGGGAAGGGTACAAGATGTAAGCCAAGGGAGAGGCAGGAAATATGGCAAAGAGAAGGAAAAAAACGACAGAGACCCATGGCACAGGGAGGGAGGGAGTGTGGGTTTCACATCATCTGAGCTCCTGGGCTTAGCTTTATGATGTAAAAATTTCGTTACCTTGGCAGGTTACTTTGATCCCTCTGAGTCTCGGTTTCTTTCTTTCTTTCTTTCTTTCTTTCTTTCTTTCTTTCTTTCTTTCTTTCTTTTTTGTTTTTCAAGACAGGGTTTCTCTGTAGCTTTGGAGCCCATCCTGGATCTAGCTCTTGTAGACCAGGCTGGTCTCAAACTCACAGAGATCCGCCTGCCTCTGCCTCCCGAGTGCTGGGATTAAAGGCGTGCACCACTACTGCCTGGCCTCAGTTTCTTGTCTATAAAATGGGGCACACTCCTTTGTCCGTCAACTATTTGTGGAGCTTCATTATATTTGAAGAAACCAATAAAGAACACAATTGACCAAATGCCTGAGGAGTGGATTCCACAGCTGGGCAGGAGGGCACAGAACTGTAATCCCAGTATGTGGGAAGTAAAGGCAGGAGAATCAGGAATTTGATGCCAGCCTTGGCTTCATAGTGAGTTCAAGGCTATGTGAGCTTCATGAGATCCTGTCTCATTAAAAAAAAAAAAAGTAAATTCTAAAGGAAAATGTAAAACAAGTTCAACTGAGAATAAAGGCAATACATGTATGAACTCAATATAATGTGTGATATGTGGATGGGGATGAGATAGGGTTAGTTTTACATAGATGACTTCAAGAAGATGGCACTTGAGTAATGGGAAGGATCCAGTCGTTCAAAATCTGATGGAAGGACCTTCTGGGCAGAAGGAACTGCGAATGCAAAGGTTCAGAGATGAGAATGAGCTTCATGTGTTGGGAGATAGAACCAAGGTCACTGTGAAGTGCATCTGAAGATGGCAAGAGAGAGGCAAGAGGAAGGCAGAAGTCTGGCTACAAAGGCCTTTTAGGTCAGCTGATAGGGCTAGCTTTCTGTGTGAGTGAAGTAGACACCACGGGAGGTGTTTTCCAAGGCTTTGTTTTACTTTTGTCTTTTTCCTCCAGTGTTGGGGGTGGAATCCAAGGCTTTTGTCAAGTGTTCTACCACTGAGCAACAGCCCTAACCCTCCAAAAGAGTCCTGTGGAATCCAGGAGGAGGAGAGGGGGTATGATTGTTTCCTTGCATTAAGGCTGTCGAAATGGAGAGGGTTCAGAACATGTTTTGAAGGTGGAACCTTCATGACTACCCAGAGAAAATGAGTACATAGTGATGCTTAATTGACTTGGAAAAGCTTGGCAAGAAATGAGTTTGGGGACTAGGAAAGCCATTTAAGGGTTTTATTTGCCGGATGAGTTTGATGCAAAAATGAGTATGTGAAGGAAGCATTTGAATGTGTGGATCCAGAACTGGGGGAGAAACAAGGCCTGGAAATGAGATTTGATCATTTTTAACATGCAGACAGCATTATAATCTACGGGAGATGGGCATTCAGTTCCACCAAGAGATACCAGTAGAATCTAGAGGCTCAGGGTAGGAGGAGGAATGAACAAAAGAAATAGTGATAGACGGAAGACCTCAGTTCATCCTGTCCTGAAAGCCAAGAGCAGAAAATGCTTCGAGGAAGAGACGCTCCACTATGTGGAAAGCCGCGAAGGCAAGTGAGGTGGCCACTGGCGTTGGCAAGATGGAGAATCGGGAGAGACAGCGCAGATTGGATTGGAACTGGAGAGAAAACAGGAGGTCAAATGGAGAACTGAGTACAGAGCATGGCGATAATCATTTTAACGAGAAATGAGGGACAGTGAAGCGAGGTCAAGGGAGAAGGTTTTGTTTTAAGGTCAGGAACCTTTGATCTTGTTTATACGATGAAAGAAAAGTTGCTTAGAAAAGATCCCTCCTTTCCTTCCAGTATGGAAAATCTAAAGACCACGGGGGAAAGGAGTTGTAGCTAGATTTATTTCAGCGATCCCTAGGTGAGGAGCTGCGGGCCTCGAACCCATCCCAAGCCCCGCCCCGCGGGAAGAACCTGAGACGGGTCCTTGCGCACGCACGTTGCCCGTTTCCGCCAAGTGGGGGCGCTCGCGGCCTCAGAGGTACCTGGTGTTCAGAGGCCGTTCCGGCCGCCACAGCCCCCCTGGGGCGGCACCGGCCGGGAGGCGGGAAGCCCCCCTGGGAGACCGCTTGTGGGGGGCCGGCGAGATGCAGTCCATAACCAGTAAGTGCGAGTCGCCTTCCCTGCCCCGCTAGCCGACTCCCGAATCCTCCGCGGAGCCCGCCCCGACGGCTCCAGCCCGCTGTCAACCGGCGCCAACTCTTTGGAACCTGGTCCCTGCCTTCCAGCTCCTGACTGGGCTGTCCCATCTAGCTTCCAGGATAGGCCTGGCTCCTCGCCATCCGTCCCTACCCCAGCTCCCATGATCTGAGAAGGCAGTTTACAGAGCCAAATCCCAAAGAGCTACCGAGTGGGATTTGAGGTCCTCCGCCCCCGAATGCCCAGCCCAGGTCCTGACACCCCCCTTCTCCCGTGTCTCCCCCTGCCAACTAGACCGAGCCGAGGGTCTGGATCTCACCTCATAACTCCTTGTGCTGTGGAGTATGTTTGTGTCGTGGGGTGCTGTAGCTGCCCTCCCCATCTCTTGGCTATGAACTTTATGAAAGCAGGGAACATGCTGTATTACTTCCTTTCAAATAGGACGTCAGAACCTGGGGATGTGGTTCAGTGCCTAGCATAAATGAGGTGCTGGGTTCAACCCCTAGTTAAAGGAATTTAGAACAAAACAAAATCCAGGAAGTTACGCAGCCTAGTGCACATGCTTGATGGAGGGAGGCCTGGAGACCTCTTCTCCCGGACGGGACGTGCCTTGCCTACCTAACGTTGGTATCTGCCATCTATCCGAATAGGTCCTTTTTCCCTTCTCCTCGCTCTCCATAAGGCTTGACACAGGCCTAGTGACTTTGAGACCAGCCTGTGCCACAGAATGAGAGAGTGTCCAAAAAAAAAAAAAAACAAAAAACAAAAGAGGCTGGGCAGTGGTGGCGCATACCCTTAATCACTCAGGGAGGCAAAGGCAGGCGGATCTCTGTGAGTGAGTTCGAGGCCAGCCTGGTCTAGAGCGAATTTCAGGCTCAAACAATTCTCTTGCTGCAGATGGCTGGAACTACAGGCATGTACAACTATGCCCTTAAATTTGTTTTATAAAACTCCTAGGTTCTCTTAAACATGTAATTCTGTATACAAAGACAAAACTCTGTGAATGAGCCCCTCCCTCATGCATGAATACAGTAAATATTTATTGAGCTGCATTCTGCTAAGCACATTACCAGATATGGGAGCTGTAATGGTGAACCAAACAGGCATGTTCCCAGTGAGGATAGAACCAAACACAAGCAAACATGCTGTAGAGTTGAGGAGTCGTAAGAGCTCTGAGGATTGTCTTTTGGAGGTGGTGGAGGAGAGGCTAGGAAAAGATGAAATCTGAATGTTTGGTTGCGTAAGCAGGGGATGGGACACGGAGGCCAGGCCGTATGAAGCCTCATTCTCTTTACTCCCTTAATCCTGACCCCGCTTTTGAATTCTTACTGGAATCCATGCCTTTAACTCTCTAACCTTTGAGAGTCTCACTCATTCCCTGCATCTAGGACTCTGAGATGCAAGACTAAATAGGGTGACTCATGTCTGTAATTCCATCACTTGGGAGGCTGAGGCCTAGTGAGTTTGAGACCAGCCTGTGCCACAGAATGAGTGTCTTAAAAAAAACAAAAGAGGCTAGGCAGTGGTGGCACATACCTTTAATCCCAGCACTCAGGAGGCGAAGGTAGGCAGATCT
>JAQHUG010000069.1:5357484-5367516 GCA_028555095.1 Dicrostonyx torquatus | reverse complement strand
GCTTTGGAGCCTGTCCTGGAACTAGCTCTTGTAGACCAGGCTGGTCTCGAACTCACAGAGATTCGCCTGTCTCTGCCTCCCGAGTGCTGGGATTAAAGGCGTGCGCCACCACCGCCCGGCGCAACTGTTATTTTTTAAATGTATTTTCTATGTATGTGTGGCATACGTGTGTTCATGTGTACGCACATGTCTATGAATGCACATGTACACATATGAGTTGGAGCCTAGGAGTCAATGTCGAGTGTCTTCCTTAGTCATTGTCCACCTTATCTTTTGAGACAGGGGTCTCTCACTGAGCCAAGAGCTCACTGACTCAGCCCCAGTGATCTGCCTCCACTTTCCACTCCCACTCCCCAGTCCCAAGGGCTAGGGTAACTGACTCATGCCACCATGACTGGGTTTTTATATAGATACTGGAGGCCTGAACTCAGGCTCGTTTGTTTGCTTGGCAAGGATTTTACCAACTAAGCCATTTTCCCAGCTTTGAAGCAACTGCTCTTTATGGGTGTAGATCTTTCTATGGGGCATAGACCGTTTTTCTATATGTTTATGTTATATAGTGTCTGGTTTGGTTTTCTTTCTGGTTACTATGGCATGGACGCACTTTTGTATTTTTAGTTAGTAAAAAGGCTTGTTTTGACTTGCTGGTTTTGGAGGTCTCAAAAGGGCACTGTTTGGCTTCTACTAAGGCCCTTTTGGTGACTAGCACCATTGATTCACAGCTGACGTTATCAGTCATCATGTAGGTTAATTCGACCTTGAATCCTAAATGTGTGCTGTCTCGCATCCTGTGCTTTACAGAGAGTTTGGGGTAAGGGACAGCCTCCGAGGCTCTGAATTTCCTAAGCTCTCAGGATGGATAGCTGAAATGCTCTGAACATTTTTTTTTAGCTGTGGGATTTTTAGAAAGACTTAGGACATTGATAAAATACTGCCTACTAGGTATTTTGTTTTGTTTTGTTGGAATAGAATACCTAGCTCAGGCTGGACAAGATAGTTTCACGAGGTAGCTGAGAATTACCTTGACTTTCATACAGATGGATAGCATGCAAAGTCATGGGTTTTTGTACGTTTCTGTACGTGTGTCACTGCACTGTGTTCTCATAGCACTTCATATTTGCTGTTCACACTAGCCCACATTGATGCTGTGAGTGTAAGGCCTCAAAGTCTGCCTGTCTAGCACACTTATTGCAAAGAATCATTGCCTAATCCCTTCTTTTTTTTTTAAATAATTTATTATGATTTATTTAACTTTATGTGCATTGGTGTGAAGTTGTCAGATCCCCTGGAACAGGAGTTAACAGACAGTTGTGAGCTGCCATTTGGGTGCTGGGAATTGAACACGGGTCCTCTGGAAGATCAGTCAGTGCTCTTGACCGCTAAGCCATTTCTCCAGCCCCCCTCCTAATCCCTTCTTCAGTATACTTTTATTTTATACCCTATGATGCTCTACCTCTCTGAGAGGTATGGGGGGGGGAGACTAGGTTGTCTGTATAGTTTCCAGACAGGAAGTAAGTCTGTCTTGAACTCTGTGCTTCCATAACATGCTTAACTCATTCACTTATCTTCTTGACCATCAACCTTTGTGTTTTGCAGGTGAGCTGCAACATCTACGGGAGGAGATTTCCCTGTTAGAGCGTGAAAAAGACAGTGAACTTAAAGCAGTAGAGCAGGAGTTGCATTTGGCTCAGGCAGAGATCCTGAATCTACGGCAAGCTGCAGCAGATTCTGCATCTGAACATGAGAGTTACGTAGCATCCTTGCAGGAAGATCTCTGCCGGTTGCAGAATGAACTCGATGATATGGAACGCATTCGAGGGGATTATGAGATGGAGATTGCCTCGCTCCGTGCAGAAGTGGAATTGAAGACATCGGAACCGTCTGATTTAAGTGTCTCAGACTTGTCTGGGATACAAGGTATGAGACCTTCTGCCCCATTCACAGATTTAAACAGAGGAGAGGACATTGTAGGTAGGGAGATGGTAGAAGAGAAGTGTGAGATTATGCATTAGAAACTTCTAGAAGGAAAAATCCCCCATGTTTACTTCGAGACTAGAGAGAAAAAAAATCACTCAACCATTACATAACCAGTCCATGGTGGTGTAAGAATTAGTGCCATAGCGATGTTCCCTGGAGATTCTTAACAGAGAGATGTTAGGTCCGCATTGATTTGACTCTGGGAAAATATTCCCTATGGAAAAAAAAGGTCCGGGGTGGAAAGAAGGACCTGTCACCTCAGGAAACCCTTCCTGCTGCTGTGGCATCATGGCTCTTTGCCTGAACCTGTTTAGGCCTCTAGTCCTGAGTTCGAGAGACCTAGAATGCTAATTCATAGGTTCATTTAGCACTCCCCAAAGTAGAAACTTTGGGAGGCAACAAATCAGAACACAAGACAGCTGGAGAGGAAGAAAGGTTATTTCTAGTAATGCATGTGGTATTCAAAAGCTCCAAGCCCTGTTTTCAGACAGTCTCCCAGCTAGTTGCTAGGATTCATGACATCAGAGGGTTAGCCTTTATTCTAGCCTGGATTTATGATCTGGGTATAATGGAGGCCCTATATTTGGCCAGGTCAAGCAGCAGAAACAGTCAACAAGGAAATCAAAGAATTGCAAGTGTTTGCAGCTGTATTAAGCTTTTCATGAGCACCTTTGGACGGGAGAGGAGGCAGCACATGGGGAAGGATGCAGCTGAGTGGCCTCACCTGAGTCAGGACCTCAGCTCTAGCTGGGGCAGCATGGTCGACTTAGCTTATTAACTCGCTCCAAGCCTCATTTCTATGTCTGGAATATGGAACCTAACTTGGTTAATAAAGTCTTACAGCAGAATGGGACACTAGGACAGAAAAGGAGCCTCATGAAAGCACAGAGAAACCTAAACAATATGTGCAGTTAATCGTAAGGTGTTGCTAGTTCTTAATCATGACAAGTAGGCAATGGTTAAGATGCTTAATAGCTGAGTAACCTGGGTGAGAGTTCTCTCAGAGGACTTTTTACTGACTTTGTGCGCTGTCTTCTTTTGTTTTGTAAGTCTGAAACTATTCTAAAATTAAAGATTTTTTTAAAGGGGGGTGGTCTTATGCAGGGCTATCTCAAGGATGAAATGAAGGTCAAAATCATCAAGTTCCAAGCTTCATGCACAGTTCTCAATAAAGGTCTCCTTCCTTCTCATGGTAATCTTCAGTCTAAGATTAGTCTAAGAACATTTTATTTATTTATTTACTTAGTTACTTAGTTCAAGCTATTTATTTATTTATTTAATTCAAGCTATTTATTTATTTGTTTATTGAGACAGAGTCTCTCTACATAGCCCTGGCTGTACTTGCTATGTAGACCAGGCTGGCCTCAAACTCACAGAGATATCTGCTTCTGCCTCCCAAATGCTGAGATCTAAGGTGTGTGCCAGCATGCCTGAACCTGTCTAAGAACTCTGATTGAAATAAAGGAGAAACATTAGAATTAATATTCAGGGATGTTGAATATTCTGGTAGATATGTCTTATATTGTAATCAAGACCAGTTAGTGTATCTTAAATGTCAGTAGAATTAGTGTTCTAAGTGCTGTGATTCTTTTATGTGTCCCGGAGTGTGTGATGTATGTGTTAGGGTTGGGGAAGCACTGGCCTCCGCATGCATGGTAGGAGCCAGAGGTTGGTGCTGTGTATCTGTTGGTGTTCACCTGATTTTTTTGAGACATGATTTGTCACTGAACCTGAAGCTTACATCTTGGCTAGACTGGCTCACTAGTGAGCCCCAGGATATCTCACTGGTCTCTATCCCTCAGTTCTGGGATTGTAGATACAAGCCTCCATTCCAGGCTTTTTATGGGGATTCTGGGAATCAGAACTCATGTTTATACAAGCAAGCACTTTCCCCACTCAGCCATCTCCCCAGCCCCAGTAATATCATTCTTTTCTTTAAATATTTATTTACTTTTATTTATATGCGTATGTGTCTGTCACATGTTTGGGTAACCGCTGAGTCCAGAAGAGGGCATTGAAACCTCTGGAGCTAGAGTTATAGGTGGTTATGAGCCAGGCAACGTGGGTGCTGAAAACTGAATTTACTCTCATAGAAAAGTAGCAGCCTTCTTAAAGGCTGAACTTCCCGTACAGCTCTGATGGTTCTTACTCATAAGGAGATATAACTTGGGTATTTGTAACAACTGGGGAATTTCAGCCGGACCTCTTGTCTCTTCTTATGCTTGAAGAAAAGAATCATTTTCGATTGGGATGGGTGTTTCTATTAACAGATGAAGGAAAATGGGTGCAGCTTGAAGACAGCATGCTTGCTAGCATGCATAGTGAGACCCTAGGTTTTATCCCAAGCACCCTTTGTCTTAGGGTTTATATTGCTGTGACGAAACACCATGACCACAAAGCAAGTTGGGGAGGAAAAGGTTTGTTCAGCTTACACTTCTACATTGCTCTTCACCACTGAAGGAGGTCAGGGCAGGAAACTAGAAACAGGAGCTGAGTTGGAGACCATGGAGGAATGCTGCTTACTGACTTGCTTCCCCTGGCTTGCTCAGCCTGCTTTTTTATAGAACCCAGGACCACCAGCCCAGGGATGGTACCACTCGCCGTGGGCTGGGCCTTTCCCCTTTGATCACTAATTGAGAAATGCAGCTGGATCTCGTGGAAGCATTTCCTAAACTGAGGCTCCTTCCTGTCTGATGACTCTAGCTTGTGTCAAGTTGACACACAAAACCAGCCAGTACACTGTTATTACCCACCAAAAACAATCAAAGAACCCAACAACAAGGAGTATTTGGACTGTATCCAGGCCAGTGTCTTCAGCGTGATGATAAAGGAAATAAAGGGTACTCAGAATGAGTGGGTTGTCTCTGGAAGTTCACATCTCTCAGGGTTTGTGCTAAAACATCATGGGTGCTATGATTGTGCCTCAGTTGCTAGACTGCTCATCAAGCATTAGTGAAACTCTGTGTATGATCCCAGGTACCTCATTTAAAAAAAAAAAAAAAAAAAAAACAGGCTTGGTATAATCCCAGCACTCAGGAGGTAGAGGCAGGAAGATCTGAAGTTTAAAGTTAGAGACTAGCCTATGCTACCTGAGGCCCTGTCTAAAAGAAAAAAACAACAACAACAAGATAATGGGTAAGTAATCATAAATAGTTAACTAGAAACTTAAATACAATAAATTCAATGTACTTAAACCTTCAAGATCTCCCAAAAGCTCCGGAGGATATTTCACTGGGAGCATTAGGATGAATACATGGGGTCTGTCTTCTGTGCCTGAGGAAAAGAGAGACTGTGTAGCTTTTTGCTGTTGTTTCCATCCAGGAAAGCTTGGGTTGATCATCAGTGCTCCCATCACTGAGGATCTTACCTCGCTCTGCTTCTCTTCTGCAGAAGAGCTACACCAACTTCGAGAGCGCTACCACTTCCTGAACGAGGAGTACCAGGCCTTGCAGGAGAGCAACAGCAGCCTCACTGGGCAGCTTGCTGAGCTGGAGAGCGATAGGTATAGCCAAGAGGCAGAGTCTAGGGTCCTGAATGGTCCTCTGCTCCTGGAAAGCAGTCATTTCTATGTTATCCCAAGGGTATGGAGACCTCCCAGGAGCAGGCTCAGAATGCCACAAACTCTATCAGAGCTATAGTTAAGTGATCTATAAAAATGTAGTTTTCCTCTATTCTTGGCATTGGACTCCAGCTAACTCTGCCTTATAGTGGATCAACTGAGATCCCTTTGTTGTCCACACAGATGTGATTCAGTCCTAATGGCATAGAGGAGTGGTTCTCAACCTTCCTAATGCCACAATCCCTAACACAGTTCATGTTGTGGTGACCCTGACCATAAAATTCATAACTGTAATTTTGCTACTATTATTAATTGCAGTGTAAATATATGATATTCAGAATATGTGATATGAGACCTCCAAAGAGATCAAGACCTGCAGATTGAAAACCACTGGCATAGAGCCTTCAAGTTGTAGGTGGCTTGACATCAGGTCCAGTCTTGAAACCAAAATCCTAGGATGTCCCAAAGTTAAAATGCCTATACTGTGAGGTGCTGGAGATTCTGTGTAATCTTTTAAACACATGTATTTGAGAAGTGAAGCCCAGTAAAAGGCACTGCAGTAATTTTGGCCTAAACAGGAAGCACTGGGCCTGAGCACACTTGACTGGTCATACCAGGCAGAGAGCTCCTCCCAACATAGCCCTGGGTTCCGAATTACAGGACACGAAGAGCAACAGAACGATGGTTGGACTCCCAAATGGTAAGGAGTATGATGTCAGCAGAGTCTCAGACTTCAGAACTGGATTTCCCAGAGCCTGATCCTGAGATGCATCTTTTGCGCCAGCAGCTGATGGGAGCTGAGGAACAGATGCAGGACATGCAGACCAAGGTAGGCTGCAGAGGGTGGAATGGCCAGCTGCTGCAACTATCTCTCTCACCTTTTCCTGTAGTAAGAATATGGCTAACAAAGGAGCCACGCATTATGGCAGGGTATGGTATCCTGGAGCCCTTGCCTGACTGATAGAAATATAGTCATATGTCATGTGATGGCATTTTGATCAAACAATGTACCAGACATACGGTAGCAGTCCCATACGATTGTACCCCTACTGATGTTGATGTGCAGCGCATTACTGAAGAGCATGTGGTAATACTGCTGTAAACAAGTCTACTCTGAAACTGCAGCAGTGTGAGTAGAACACATACGGTCACACAGTGCAGGAACTGGATAAGAAATGACTGCTAGGATTTTATCTTTAGACTGCATTGTGTTTTCATTTTTATTTTTAAAAAGTCTTCCTCCTTAAAAACAAAGCCAGGAATGGTAGCACATGCCTTTAATTCCAGCACTCAGGAGGCAGAGGCAGGAGGATCTCTGTGAGTTCAAGGCCAGCCTGGTCTACAGAGTGAGTTTCAGAGCAGCCAGGGCTTTTACACAGAGAAACACTGTCTTGAAAAACAAAACAAGGGCTGGAGAGATGGCTCAGTGGTTAAGAGCATTGCCTGCTCTTCCAAAGGTCCTGAGTTCAATCCCCAGCAACCATCTGTAATGAGGTCTGGTGCCCTCTTCTGGCCTGCATGCATATACACACAGACAGAATATTGTATACATAATAAATAAATAAATATTTAAAAAAAAAAGAAAAACAAAACAAAACAGAATGTTCCTTATAAAACAGGAGGCCAGGTAGGAGGTGGTGGCACACGCCTTTAATCCCAGCACATGGGAGTCAGAGGCAAGTGGATCTCTGCAAGTTGGAGGCCTATAGTGAGTTTCAGGACAGCCAGAGCTGTACACAGAGAAACCGTGTCTCAAAAAAATAAACAAAAAAACCAAAGAAACAAAAACTCCAGGATGCCATGTTATACTGATAACATCTTCAAATATCTCATATTTGTTGTATCTATTAATGGCATCATTTTCTTTTGTTTGTAGTTCAATCTCGGGGTGTTCAATGGCACCCTAGGATTAGTAAAGCTTGGTCACCACACACACACACACACACTATACTATCTATGTTTGTATAATAATGATCTGTAATGATCACACAATGATTCAGTGGCTTAATGACAAATTTCTCAGCATAAGACTACCTTGTTATGTGACACCTGACTATATTCAAATTTAAAGAATGACATATTTTCCCTGTCCTTAGTGTGCATGTGTCATCTACCATAAATCAGCCCCATTTCCATTTCCCACCTAGTGTAAAAACTTGTGTTGTGAGTTGGAAGAGCTCCAGCATCATCGCCGGGTCAGTGAGGAGGAGCAGAAGCGGCTGCAGAGGGAGCTCAAGTGTGCCCAGAATGAGGTGCTTCGGTTTCAGACCTCCCACAGCGTCGCCCAGGTAAACACTTCTAGGGGAAGGGCAGCAAGGCTCAGAGTCACTGCCTCCAGGGAGGCTGGACATCAGGAGTGAGGCTGAAAACTCTGCTGACTCTTATCCTATGACCAGAACCCAACATCATCACCCAAAGCCCCTGCGTATAGAAGCCACATAGGATGGCATGTAGAAAGGTGGTCGTTGTTGAGTGTCTTCACTGAAGAAACCCAGCCATAGATCAGAGAGCTTCTCAAGAAGCTCCAAAAAAAGCATCCCAGTGGCCTGGATAAAGCCCTACTGCTTCGTGAGAGTAACTGCTCTACCCACATCCTCCCTACTGCAGAATGAGGAACTGAAGAGCAGGCTCTGTGCCCTGCAGCAAAAGTATGATGCTAGCCAGGATGAGCAGAATGAGCTTCTGAAGGTGCAGTTGCAGCTTCAGACTGAGCTCCGGCAGCTTAAAGTCGCCAGATGCACACCTGTAGAGAGCCAAAGTGAGAAGGTAACAGCACCAAAGGTGAAGGGACAGTGAGGGGTCAAGAGCACTGAACTGAGGCTTTGGGGGAATAGTAACTCCAAAACTGGGGATATGGCTTTTGGTAGACTGTCCACCTAGCATGCATGAGGTCCTAGGTTCAATCCCTAGCATTGAAACAAAGCAAAAGCAGACAACATTTTTTAAGCCTAGTGTGGTGGAGCACATCTATAATGACAGAACTGAGGAGGTAGAAGCAGAAAGTTCAGGAGTTCAAGGCTAGCCCAGTTACATGAGATTGGGTTTACATTTATTTACAAACAAACACACAAGCCAAAAACATAACTATCTCCTTCAAGTGACACATAGGTGGGAGGACAAGTGGCAGGTGAAAAGAGGAGAGAGATTCTCAGGTGGTCGGTGGCTTAGTTGGGACAGAGCAAAGTCACAAAACCCAGCACCACTACCCAAAGCCCCCTGCATGCAGGAGTTAATGTGCCGGCTCCAGAAGCTGCAGATCCAGCACCAGAACAGTATGAGTGAGAAGGAAAAGCTGCTAGAAGCGCAGCATCACCTGCAGGACAAGCTGCGGTGCCATGAGACAGAGCTGCAGCACCTCCGAGGCATGGTGGACTGCTTGCAAGAGAAAAATGATAAGGTAAAAGGAGGACTAGATCAGGAGCACATACCAGGCCAGATCTTCTGTGAGGGTGACAGCAGAGTAGGCCTGGTAGACGTTCTGTGGAGGATTGTTAGTGAGGTGGACCAGAGCCGTGAGATTCCCACAGCCTCCTTTTATTTTAAACCAGAAGATCAGGCTGCAGAAAGGATTCCCATTGCTTCTTCCCTGATGCAGTCTCTCAAGCCTGTTAGGGATAGGTCTGTTTGGTTCTCCCTGATTCTCCCTGGTTGGATGAAGTCAGACTTGGGAATGTCAGGGGAGGACAGATCCAGAGTGAGGTGGTAGGTGTTCATGGGATGATGGCTCACCTCCCCTACCCAGAATACAGGGATGCAAGCCCAGCTTCAGGAGATGAAGGGACTGTATCAGTCCAGCAAAGATGAGCTGGAAGAGCAGAAGCACATGTATGACCAGCTGGAGCAGGAACTCCTGCTCTGCCAGCAGGAGCTGTCAGAGCTCAAGACCAACCAGCCTGTTTGTGAAGACAAGGGAGATTGTTCCAACAAGGTAATTATCGTTCAGAGTGCTGAGTGCATCTGGTACAAGCTTGGGAGAAAGGAGGTACAAAGACAAAGGACTGAGGTTACCCAGCTAAAGGCAGAAGACAATGGCAGTCTTGAACTTGACTTGAGAAAGAGCCATAGCTTAGTAGATCAATGCATTTGATCTCAGTCAGTGTGAACATTTGTTTTCATATATATAAACATTTCTACATTGGTATTATAACTGTATTGATGTCCTGTCATTTATAGGGAGGAGCATGCACATAGACCCATATATGCCTATGTAAACTAAAAAGAACAGGGCCAGAGTCTGAAGCAGGATGCAGGTGATGGTCTTAGGGTCTGGTCTGCACCCAGAGTGCTGCTGATGAGTAGAAGAACCGTGCTCTTTTAGGGTGTAGTTGGTCTTGGAGTAAATTCTCTTCTTTTTTTAATTTTTTTTATTTTTTATTTTATGAACATTAGTGTTTTGCCTGCATGCATGTCTATGTGAGGGTGTTGGGTCCCCTGGAACTGGAGTTACAGACAGCTGTAAGCTGCCATGTGGGTGTTGGGAATTGAACCCAGGTCCT
>JAQHUG010000069.1:5291613-5357308 GCA_028555095.1 Dicrostonyx torquatus | reverse complement strand
GAGAGAGAGAGAGAGAGAGAGAGAGAGAGAGAGAGAGAGAGAGAGAGAGAGAGAAGTGTTGGCACAGAGTCTCACTGTGTAGACTGGGTTACCCGTGAACTGGTAGCTGTCCTCTTGCTTCCACTTCAGCTGCTCAGGTTCCAGGCATGAACCACCATACCTGACTTGTAACAGAACAATATTTTTGTCTTAGTTTCTTTAAGAAACAAATTCTGGCCTGGTAGTTGTGGTGCACTCTTTTAAACCCAGCAATTGGGAGGCAGAGGCAGGCGGATCTCTGTGAGTTGGAGGCCAGTTTGATCTACAGAGTGAGTTCCAGGACAGCTGGGGCTACACAGAGAAACCCTGTCTCGAACACCTCCCAACCCCCCAAAAAAGGAAGTGAGAGATCTGGTAGTGTACAAATCATTGAGATTTTATTTGATTTTAAAATATCTGGTTTTGAGAATCATAGGATGATGTAGCCTTAACCCAAATTCAGCTATAGCTCATATTTTCTCTAAGGGTTTTACAGTAAGCGTGATTAAGACTGGGGATGCAGCCCACCGACTGGTAGAGCACTGCCTCAGCATTCATTAGGCCCTAAGTTCAGTTTCCAGTATGGGTGGGGGATAAAGGTAAGGAAAGCAAAACTAAGGAAAAAATAGGTCAAAATTAAGTTCTTATTGATGAGAAAAATAAATTAAGTCTAAAAACTCAATCAACAAATCAAATCAACAGAGTGGCTTGAGCTAGATTTCCCTATAGTGTGGGATATGGAGATAGTGTCACAGGAAAGGACACTGAGATCACTGCTTCTCAGATCACCTCTGAGGGCAGATGAAACTTGAGAGCATGGATACTGAGAGTGCAGAGCAGACTGCTCCAAACTACACAGTGGGGTTCCCCCTTAGCATAGAGGTCTGGTCTGCTCAGGGTGATCAGTCCAAGGTGACTGACTAGGGAAGGGAGGGGACCTAGTAAGTCACAGGGGGCTTGGAGCATACAAGTGCTCTGCCAGCCCCCAAATATGTCTTACATAGTAACCCTGCCCTGCCCCCTCCCCACCATAGTGTGATGCACTGCTGTCCAGACTGACAGAATTGCAGGACAAGTTCAAAGCCTGCCAGCAGGAGATGGGGCACCTGCAGATGGAGCAGTGTGAACTCCTGGAGGATCAGAGGAGACTGCAGGAGGAGCAGGGCCAGCTGCAGGAAGAGTTGCACAGGCTCACATTCCCACAGCCCAAATGTGGCCTCTTGCAGAAGGTACTCATTGCCAGGGTGAGACCCTGATCAGGGGAGGCTGCTTGAAGAAGCGACCAGGTGTAACTGCACCTGGGAAAAATAAAAGGGAGGGATGTGAGCATTTTCCTTTCTTGGCCAAGCACTTCCTCCTTTCTCTTCATCCTCCCCACAAAGTTGATTTGAGTGTTTCTTCATAAGGGCTTTAAACCTTAAAATGTATTTTATATTCTGAAATCTGCACAACATTGTATATTTAGCTGTTTGGTCCATCTGGAGAATGTACCTGAGAATCACTCTGTAGACTGGAAAATATATCCACACATATGAATCTTTTTCTTCAGTTAGCAGAGTTCCATAGAGTCCCAGAAGGACTGCGTGAATCAATAAGAGATGGAGCCCGACAGGAATGGGGCCTAGGCGGGGTGCTTCCCCTTAATCATTACTTTTCCTTCCTCTACCCTGCTCAGAGTCAGGAGCTGCTTTCAAAGTTACAAGACCTGTGTGAAATGCAGCTGCTCTACCAAAGCATGCAGGATGAACAGAGAAAACTGATAAAGAATCAAGAGAGTGTATTAAAGGAGCAGTTAGAAGCACACAAAGAACTTCGAGGTTTCAAAGAGTCTAATTTCCAGGAAGTGTTGGCGAGCCCTCATGATGCCAAAGGGCCTAAATCCTCCAACTGTGAGAATAAGGTAACCACAGCAGAAGGAAGGGAGAAGGTTCTCATGGGTACATCTGTATGGCGAGGGAGGAGTGGGGCTCTGGTAGAGCTGACTCAGGAAGGCCCAGGGGAATAGGAAGCAGACTGAGCCTAAAGCCCCAGCTTTCACTAGTCAGGGTCCTCCATGGGCTCCAGTAAGTTGTTGCTTTACTTAGATGCCCTGAGGCTCTCCTGCAGAGGCACACACTCTGGTTTGATGTTTGGAATTATAGAATGATTCAGCTTGAAGAGCTGAAGTGTAATCAGCATCTAGAACATAGTGAAGAAGGCCAGGAGTCTGTCTGACCACTGGATTCAGTCCCATCAACATGGCGTTTTCAAGATGCATGGGACCAATTCAGTGTTTGTTTTGGTTCCTTTGGACTGGCCCTAAATGTATCATCTTTTTTTGTATGACCTGGAAAGTCTACTCCATTTTCTGAGTGTTTAATGCTTTGAGGCTCCACAAACAAATCTGGGCCCAGTCATCTCCAAGAAAGCAGATGCAACAGACAGGTTCATGGTACTGACCATACTATCCAAGCCAGGTCACAGGGACTTAACAGAAAACCAGTGTTTCTCAAGCACTACGAGGTGGTCATGCCTATGAGGTAAATAGGTAGAGATTTCCATACAAGTCTGTTCTGAGTTGGGGAATAAATTTGGTCTGACGTAGACAGAGCATGTAGACAGTTTCAGTTGAGGCTGCATGAACAAAGAGAACCAGGAAGTAGCAGAAATTCAAACTGGGGACGGGGTCAGGGAGGTTGATCATTCCAGGGGTGTCAGATATCCAGGCTGGAAAGCCTGGGTAACATAGAGTCTGGGAAAACAGATATAAACTGTTTGCTTAATCAATTGTATCTAATGCTAAATATCACCTGGGCCTGGAATACATACCTCAAGGCCAGATATAGAATCCGGGCAGAAGGTACAAGGACTAGTGTGTAGCAAGACCTTGATTCCAAGCCTGCATCTCCCAATATTCACACATTCCCAGCTGGGCTGATTTTACCATAAAGGGGAAGGTGAGGGAGATAACTGAGCCTAAAGATCAGGATTGTGGGTACACTTGATTTAAAATGATGGTGTGGTAGGGAGCCGGGGTGTTCTTAAGACTCACCTGTACTGCTTCAAGGAGGAAGATATGCCAGAGTACAAAACCCAACAGAAACAGAGGCCCTAAAATCCCTGAGTATCTGCCCTGGGGAGATTTTCCCAAAGGAGCAGAAAGCTGACGTACCAGTCATCTGTAGGTTCAGTCAAAGACAAAAGCCTAGTGAGATTGAGGCGTGTGCCTGTGCTTCTCTCAGGTGAGCACTCACATCTGCCCTGGGAGAGGGGCAGCTAAAGACTGAAATGTCTCAGAGTAATGGTGATGTCTCCCGCTCCCCTGCCTCCCGCTTAGTCCAAGGTGCTTATGGACCAGCTGCAGGCTCTGCACATGCTATATGACACCAGTCAGAGGCAACAGGAGCTACTGCAACAGGAGCATGGGCGGCTCCTGGAAGAGCGGAAGAGGCTGCAGGCCGAGCTACAGCTCTGCATGGAAGAAATGCAGCTGCTCCAAACTCAGTCCCCCACCATAAAAATGAGTCTTGAGTCCTACAGGAAGAACTCAGGCAGCATGGTCCCCAGCAGTGAAAGCTTCCACAGGAGTTATGACAGCACCATCGAGGACAATGAATGTTATCAAAAGAGTTATGTAAGCTCGCAGGCCAGCAATGAAAGCTTCCTCAAGAGCTATGACAGCAGCGCCAGTTGCATTGAGGCCTATCAGAAGAGTTACCGCTCCAGCAACACGAGTGTTAGCTATAAGAAGAGTTATGGCAGTGCCGCTAGCTCCGAAACCCTTCACAAGAGTTACATTAGCAGTAGTGCTGATGAGGACCCAGCTGAGCCTGAAGACATAGAGGTAACCATCATTGCTAGATGACTGGTCAGTGAGGGAAAGATGGGTTTCTATTTTTGAGGGAAACATTACCAGGGGAAGGGTATAAGGAGTAAAACAGGACTAGAGTCAGAGCCTCGAAGACTTCCTGAAGTCTATAAGGCTTCTGCTCATGGTTGCCCTGCTTCCCCTCAGTCCTGACAGAGGTGGCCTGATTTGGACAAAGACCCCGGGGTTAAGGACTTCAAACGTAGTCAGGTTGTTCTTTCTGGGAGGAAATACAGTCTCGCCTAGGCAGCTCAAGGGAAGGGCCTAGCAAAGTGTAAGGCAGAGATCAAATGCTTCTTGGGGTGCCATCATTGCTCCCCCACTCTCTGCAGCACTTTGAGGAAACAGTGGCCAAGGTGCTGACCAAGTTGCAGGCAGTGAAGGCCCTGTACCAGGTGAGCCAGGAAGACCACAGCCAGCTGCAGGAGCAGATGTGCAGGCTGCTGGTGAAACAGAGAGAGCTGAAGGACGAGCTGGAGATCTGTGAGAAGGAGTTGAAGGAGTGCATGGAGAGCCTTGAGAAGCCCACAGCTCCCCAGTGCGACAAGAGTGAGGTACCAGTGCCGGTGGCAGAGTTCTCCCCGGGAAGGGGAATGCCGGGAAACCAGATCCCAGGAGAGCGGGCAGTCTGCTGCATCTGATGGCCAGTGCTCAGTGCTCACTGCTGTTCCATACTGGTCAGCCAGTCTACTTTTCCTGCCTGTGCTGCTTCTATTCTCTCTCTTACTTTGTGTCCTAGAGCACCTGTATGGAGCTACATTTTTTTACTTGCCAATATTCTTTGATTATTTTTAGCTCATTGTGTTTATTTATTTATTGTTTATTTTTATTTTCCAACTAGGTTATATACACTTCAAGGACAGGACTCTGACCTGCCATGGTTCCCTGTCCACTGGGAGGGTCCCTGCATGTATGCCTGGGATAGATGGAACAGACCCAGAAAGTAATGGCCACATGAGCTTAGTTTGATTGGTACTTACTGAACAGACCATATGCTGCCATCTGCCCAGGAAGGCAAAACCTGAGACTAGGGAACAGGGTTATAACTGTGTATTACTAGAAGGGAGGTGCAGGTGCCCAGGACACTGCCAGGTATGTGCAATAATTCCCTAAGTAATTGTCTATTAGAGAAATGGACTAGGTGATGTAGGAATTCTTGGGAAAAGAATTAGACAGTAATAAATGCCTGAGGTTCAGAAGTGGTGTCAGTCCTGTAGTTATTCCCCGGACAGGTCATGATCAAAAACATAGTAATAATATTTATTGATTTAATATTAATTTTGTCATCCTAGATGTAGACCTTCAAGTACCTCGACTTAGGGGTTTCTATCTGTGAAACTGCTTAGACTGCATTGTCTACTTGAATCTCTTATTGTCCACTTCCTTGTGAGCTTTAGGAGGGAGAGTTGCAAGGCAATGATCCCTTAAGGGCCTGGGATGACTGGTGGGACTGCTGTGGATAACTAGAGTCCCGCCACCAACAGATCAAAGAACTGCAGACTAAGCTGCGGGAGCTGCAGCTGCAATACCAGGCTAGCATGGATGAGCAGGGCCGGCTTCTGGCAGTGCAGGAACAGCTGGAGGGGCAACTGCAGTGCTGTCAGGAAGAACTCCACCAGCTCAAAGAGAGCAGGTCCTCTATCAGCTCCGAGGCCAGGGGGAAGAATGGCAACAAGAACATGAACAAGAATGCCAATGGAGTGAAAAACAAGAAACTGAGCAAGGCATGCTCAGAGAGCTCGGAGGGCAGCTTTGATAACAGAAAGGTAAGTTGCAGCCTTAGTAGCCAGAGAGGCAGGTGGATGGAGGAAACCCCGGGAAGAAACATCATCCCCACTAACAATTCCTGCCAAGAAAGGTACTTTGAGGAAGGCTTTTGGCACCACTGATGTCTGCAGGAGTTCTGTGTATGCTTCTAGCCTTTGAACACTTCTCTGGGTGCTACGGGGAGAATGCACAACAGCCGCTTTCACTGACCTAAGGCTGACTTTTGGGACTCTGTTATTCCTAGTTACATGATCAAGAGAAAGACCAACTAGATAGAGAGAAAGGGATTTATTCAAGAGGACTGCCAGGAAGGGTAGGAAGCAACAGTTAAGGAGCAGAGCCCAAGAATTTTGAATTATCATTAATTGATTAAAATGGCTTAATGGTCAAACAAGAAGTGCTGGGTTAACATACTAGATGTGACTGCCCTCGACAACACTCTCGGAAAGATTGGCTAGTAGTCCCAAAATACAGTCCTGCACACCAGAAGTCTGACATGGTACAAGTAGAGCTTTCTGTCTTGAGGGTAAGATTCTTTATGGGTAACAGCAGCCCCGCCCCACCCTGCCTCCACCCCACAGAGTCTGGAGGTGGTACTGTACTACAAGGCCAGCCAGAGGAAATTAGATGAGATAGCCAACGAGGAAAAAGAGATGGAAGAGGCAAAAAGGAAAGAAAAAGAAAAGCAAGACAAGAAAGACTTGTGTGAACTAGCTGCTAAGCCACCAGACCATAGGGAAGAGCCTGCATTCGTAGAAGAGGAGGATGGGGACTACGAAGAGTACAAAGGGGAGGATAAGGAAGACAATGAAGAGGAGGAGTCTTCTGAGGCTGCTGAGGAGGGCAACCCTCTTACACTTTCTGAGAGCAGAAAGGTAACCACAGCCAAGGCTGGATCAAGTGGGAATGAGCCTGGGGCTCAGGTGCCCTGGTTTTCAGGACTGGCCCTGCCAGGGGTACACTTCTACAGAGTAGAGGCTGGAGTATGTGGTGGGTATGGGCATGAGAATGGGGAAGGGGCTGGCGAAGGCAGTCTTCCTGAGGAAAATGATAGGCTTAGACAGCTTTGCTGTGAAGCCATTGCACGATGACTGCCTTTTCTTGGAACCAAGGTCATATGTCCTTTCACTTACACTGACATAGACAGTCACCTCCCTGTGTCAGCAGTGTCCCCTCATCCCTCTCCCTGACACAGAGGACCTTGATGATGTAAGCCCTTTTTCATTTCTGCTAGCCTCAGCAAATCACTTCATCCTCTTTTCCCATGATACCCTGTGAGAGCTAACCCTTGTTAGTGCTGTGGCTTGTAGGCTTGTATCACCCACTAGGTTTTGCTTATCATAGAATGTGAGAGTTGGGCCTCTGGAGTGTACCAGATGATGCTCAAAGTCAGTCTGCACAGCAGGGACACTGACCAGTCTGCTACCAGTCACTGCTCTGCTCTCAGTCTTTAGTTCCTGGGTCTTTGATAGAGTGTGTGTATTGGGGACGTTGTTCTTGGGGTATATGCAGAAAACGGAGGTAAGTTAGCTGCTTAGAGAAGTGTTTTCATCTTTTAGCAATTGACACATTTCCATTGGTGTGTATCAGTTGGATTCCTACTCCAAGGCTACTTAGGTCTCCAGTTTACAGTGCAGAAAAATGTCTCTTGTGATAGGTTATCCCACTCACTTTATAGATATCTGGAATTTTCCAGCAGTTTGGTTTGCATTACTGGTTCATGATGCAGTATATAGTTCCCTGTTAACCATGAGGTGAAGGACTTGTTACTTAGGATGTAAACAGGAGTAACTATAGCCCTTCCCCAGGCCAATGTTTCTTTTGAACTTATATTCTACCACAGACTGGTTCAGAGCTCATAGACTTGACCTCAAGGATCACTTTTCTAAATCGAAGCTTGACTTTTGTACTTCAAAGTCAAATACATTGTTGATGTCTACATATGTAGATGCCCTTTTGTTTCAGTGGATCCAGCTCAATGGGCATTCGTATTATTACGTACAAATTCAATTTCTCTCTAAGTTGCTGCAGTCAAAGAACTAACTTCTATTGTTAGATTGATGTAGACATTTTGTCTCACAAAGCATTGGTTTCCTAGGGGATTTTAGGAACCAGAGCACTGCATACCTCTAAAACAGAAGGAAAGTAAAGCTGGTAGGTGGCTGGCTCTTCTTGAAGTGATCCAGCAAAAACCATCTACCTGACTCCTGTAAGGAAGCCCACTGTCCTCTCTGAAGCTTCACTTTTCCAGAGTGTCTGACTCAAGAAGGAAGATTAGGTGCAGGTAATTTCTGCTTGAAAAGACATGAGCTGTGCATGACTAGAGAGGAAACTGGTCCAGAAACCTAATTTGGACCTGTCTGCTGCTTAACTCAATTTTGCAACTGTTGCCGGCTTCCTGTATGAGGAACTCCTCTGCTCTTCTCAAGGCTCTGGGAGCAGAGAAGAAATGCCATTGCTCCAGCTTATGTGGTTTTTAACCTTTGAATCTTTTCTCTTTTCCCTTTGTTTTCTCATCTTCATTATCTGTTGGATCTGTGTGTTTGTGTCTTTTCATACAACCACGCGTCCCCCGGTCTCTCCTGTGCTTCTCATTTGACATGTTGCAGCCATCCCCTGCCCCGGATCCCCCCATATTCTCCTTGCCTCTTGTAGGCCTGGTGGTCATATCAGCTCTGCTCTGGTGCTGGTGGGCTGAGACAGCGTCCTAACCCAGGTACTGGTATGGCTTCCTCTTCCCCTCAACTTCTTACTCCTCCCATAACACAATAGGCGATGCTCAAGTCTGAGTTGTAGCCCTGGCTTTTTCTGACTTTGATGCAAAACATACAAGCCTTCTTGAGCATGTCATGATGTACATAATGCACAGGTAGTTGGAATGCTTACCAGAGGCACAGTTTGAGTTTCTGTCCTTGGTACATCTCTGTTGCTATAGAAAAAAAGCTACCAAGCTACTTCTGATGAGCTGATGTTTGCCTGCCTGAGCTTTGTCTTTGTTTAAACCCCAGAGACAAGCTTTTGCCAATGTTCCCACCCAGAAGAAATCACTCCCCGTGCTTATGGCTAAGAGAGGAGATCCAAAAAGCTGTGATCCTTCTGATCCTCTCGGGAACACTTGGATGACAGCACCCTCAGCTGGTCCTTCCACCTTGGTGGAAGTAGAACTGAATCCCTGCTGTAGTATGTATTCCCACCTTAAAAGGTCCCTAGTTTGGAATTTCTGCTTACCAGAAAAACGACAACAAAATTCCAGGAAATTATGTACAGTTGTGTTCATTCTTTTGGTGGATCAGATTCCATTATAATTGGCTTCTCAAGCCAGGCTTCTGGAGAGGATGTGATGTTGGTGGAAAGTTCCTAATGAGTAGAGATGCAGATGTTCTCAGGAATCAAGACTGATGTGGTCTGGGCACCTCTCCATTGGCCTAGCTCATGTCATCTGGTCTGTTGACAGAATTTCCAGTTTAGGATGAAGATTGTTTGATGGTCTAAGGTAGGAACCCGTGGTTCCACCTGCCTCCTGGAACCTGTAAGTTCTATTTTGACTTCCTTGTCAGACTCTGCTACTTCTCTCTCTCTCCTCTTCCTCTGCCTCTTTAAATAAATACAGTTGGCTTAATGCAAAGTTCCAAGTGACAGCTTTTGTTGGTGACAGCCCTCACCATTTCCATATATATAATATTTATTTGATGAGCTCATGTGTGGAGGTCAGAGGACAGCTTTCAGAGTCTTGTGGTTTTTCTTCTGCCCTGTCTGAACCAGTGATGGAACTCAGGTCATCAACATAGCAACAAGGGACTTTACCTGTTGAACCACCTTGCCTCCCCTCCTGGCTTCTTTTCCTCTCTCTTTAATCTTCTCACAATCCCCTGCCTCCAGTCTTTCTCTTTTCTTTCTCTTAGGCTGTTCAGTTACCTCCCGTGACAGTCTTTAGCTCCTTTCATGACGGAAGCTTCTCCTTACACCTGTTCCTCCAAGCTTACTTCCAGAAGTCTCTGAAGTCCTTGTGGAATGACACAAGGGATTCAGCCACAGCTTTTTCCAGGCTCCACCATGCCCCATCAGAGTGCAGGGAAGGCACTGTGGTTAAGGGTTCTCCTGGGAGCTATTTGTGCCCTGAGCTCTGGCCAAATCCCCAGTGTACAGCTTCTGCCCAGATCTTGAGGCATCCTCGGGTAGAAGGCAGTGACAAATGACAGGAGCTTGACCAAGTCTACTTCCTCCTGTTAGCTTTGTTCCAGGGAACAAAATACATGGTTTAGATTTCCATTTCTTCAAAGGTGTATGAAGGGTGATTCCACCCTGCCATTCTCATAGTTCCTGTGGGGTCAGATGAATGCATGTGTGAAGCGCCGTATCACCTGTCAGAAAGATGGCTCAGAGGCAGGAGTGCCTGCCTAAGTTCTTCCCCGGGGTCCACTTGGTGGAAAAAGAGAGCCTACTCCTACAAGTTGTCCTCTGACCTCCATGTGCACAATCTGCCCCCAAAATAAATAATAACATTTTTAAAAATTAAAAAATAGATTAAATTCAGTTTTTAAAATCATAGGAATAACAAAAAGAGCATGCACTTATATAGTGTGTGCTGTGTGCCGGGCCCATCTCTAGCCACAGTACATATATGGACTAATTTAATCCCTACAGCAATCCTCTGAGGAAGCGCTTACTGTGTCATTTTACAGATGACAAAACTAGTGTAGACAGGTGAATACAACCAGGAATTGTGGCTATGAATGTAAGGAACTGATATTAACAGGGTGTGATTACATATACCTGCAATCCTATCCCTTCAGTTAGAGAAGCAGGAAGATAGGACTTTGGACCAGTCTGGGCTACATAGTAAGGACCCTGTCTCAAAAAAACACAAAACCAAATCCTCTTTCTGCTTCTCAGCTCTCTCATTTGCTCCCTCCCTTACTCTCCCAGTCATTCTGCTTTGTGATTTTTTTTTTTCAACAGGGTCTCTTGTAGCCCATACTGTCCTTAAATTATTTGTAGGGGAGAATGACCTTAAACTCGGATCCTTCTGCCACCCCCTCTGGATTACTGGGATTATATGTGTGCACCACCACACTGAGTTTTAGCGGTGCTGGGGACCAAGCCCAGGGCTTCATACATGCTAGGCAAGTATTCTACCAACTGAGCTACATCCCCAGTCCTTACTTATCATCTCTTCTCACTCCGAGCACCTCTCGCTGGTTGGCCCCAGGTGTACAACAGATTATACTGGTATCCTGTTCTGCTTATGCAACCTTCAACCTCAGTAGCTCTCCTGGTAACTGATATTAATTTATTTGTGTCTTGTTTCTAATACTCTGATATATACTGTGAACACTAAGTATCCTCTCTGCATTCTGTGCTAATACTTGATTGTTTTAGAGTTCAAAGGCCAAACTTTCCATTCTTCTCTATTAGCCACAATTCCTTACTGTAACCTATGGATTTTTGTCAGGTTTGTTTGTTTACCTTGACCCCGTGTTTTCACAGTAGTCTCCTTTCCTGCTAGCTTCGTTCGCATCCTCAAGCGTGTCAAGGCCACTGCCTTTGTGTTCAGCCACACTGCTGACACACTGCATGGATGGACCCAGGCTTAGGAACTTGTCTTGCCAAGTTCTCTTTATTCAGCAGTTTTGTCACTTAAAAATTGACCATGCAACACACTGCACTGTTATCCTATTTGTCTGTTTGCCTGTTGTCTGCAAGAACTTCAAGGAAATCTTGTCAGACACTTTGCTTAAGTCCAAATACGATTCCCTTAATCTGTCAGTTTGGTGAGGCATCCAGAAGCCTGTGATTTCTAGACGGCCCAGAAGCTCAACCCAGTGTTGTCTGTATGCACATGAATATCAGGCCACCCACTAGATCCCTTAACAGTGGCTGCATCATCTCCAACAACAGCAACAAAAATGGTTCACCCTCCCCCACATCCATCAACTATCTAGCTCAGCTAGAGGTGGCATCTGGAGGACAGCATCTCATGTAGCCCAAACTAGTCTCAAACTGGCCGTGCAGCTAAGCGCTGGGCTTATGTGTACTACCACAGCTGGAGTAAACATTTTTTTCTAGATTGTCCAGTTGTCTTGAGAGGGCCTGACAGATAAACCAGGCAATAGCATTCATATATCCTCCTGGTTCTGCTCCAAGTTTCTTTTTATGGATTTTTTTCTATACATCAACTTCCAACATTAAGTTTTTTCATTTCACATATTCTGTTCTTAGTAACTATTCCTACAAATTTGAGAGATTATCTTTGCTCTTTGTAATTAGCTTAAATTTTTCTTTAGATCAGTTATTCTCTAAAATATGTTGTTAGCTTTAATGGGCTGTACTCCATTTTTTCTTCAAGCCATCTTTCTTTCCCCTTATGCCATAACTTCTGATCCGAAATCCAAATTCTATCCCTTAAGCAATACAGTAAAAAGAGTAGTAAAGATAGGAACATTTTCTCTTATTTTCATGTCCAAGAAGACTCCTGTTTCCTGGTGTCATTTGCTACCCACGAATCCTCAGGATTGCAGCAGTTGGAGTGTTTAGAAGCCTTAGCACACTCTTGAGTGCATGCTACAGGAAGTCAGCGTGACCTAGTGACTGAATGTGGAGAGCTGGGGTGACGACTGGATTGGCTCTTGACACTTGCTTCCCAGGACCAGCAGCAGGTTCCCCTGAATTTCCTAGGAATAACACTATCGGACATAAAATCTCTGCTACCAGTGAATTCCCTACTTACTTCATTCTACAGTGCATTTTGGTCACCTCCATGTCCCCGCCCCTCTTCCTCTTAACTCAGATCTCACTTCTACATAAAGCTCATGAGATGTGCCTGCCTTCTCCGAAGGCGGGACTACCCCACTTCTTCTCACACATGCACACGGATTGTCTCCGAAGGCGGGACTACCCCACTTCTTCTCACACATGCACACGGATTGTCTCTGAAGGCGGGACTACCCCACTTCTCACACATGCACACGGATTGTCTCCGAAGGCGGGACTACCCCACTTCTTCTCACACATGCACATGGATTGTCTCCGAAGGCGGGACTGCCCCACTTCTTCTCACACATGCACACGGATTGTCTCTGAAGGCTAGCCTGGAATCTTGCTTGTGCACTAGGAACCAATATTCTCAAGCACAGATTCAGGAATAACCTAAGTGATACAAACAGTATCACTACAAACCTAGTGGTGTCAAAATGAAAAGGCCACAGTCTCCATGGTTACCCAGGAAGTGAGAAGGGCTAAGCTATAATGTTCCTGAGGTGTGCCCTCTAGCAGGCAGGTGATTTCTGGCTTAAGAAATGGTTCAGGGGGGGCTGGAGAGATGGCTCAGAGGTTAAGAGCACTGACTGCTCTTCCAAAGGTCCTGAGTTCAATTCCCAGCAACCACATGGTGGCTCACAACCATCTGTAAGGAGATCTGGTGCCCTCTTCTGGCATGCAAGCATACATGGAAGGAATGTTGTATACATAATAAATAAATAAATTAAAAAAAAAAAAGATTTCCCAAGCTGGGGGCTGGAGAGATGGCTCAGAAGTTAAGAGCACTGACTGCTCTTCCAAAGGTCCTGAGTTCAATTCCCAGCAACCACATGGTGGCTCACAACCATCTGTAAGGAGATCTGGTGCCCTCTTCTGGCATGCAAGCATACATGGAAGGAATGTTGTGTACATAATAAATAAATAAATCTTAAAAAAAAAAAAAGAAAGAAATGGTTCAGAAGCTGGGAACTCACTGTTTTTCTTTGGTCCCCACAGAACATGTTTGGGATGTGGAAGCCTGTGGTATTCTTGGCTATTGCAGCAGTGGCTCTGTATGTGTTACCCAACATGCGACCACAAGATACAGAATACTGCTACATGAAGTGATGGCAGACCTGGGCCAGATCAGAGGGCAGATCCCCAGAGGCTACCACCCTCACCTTTGGGCAGAACACACTGCGCCAGAGCCCCCACCCACCCATGTGTCCCATCTCTTTTGCCTCAGCCACTCAGACTGGAAAGGCTTATGGGAGTTGCTGGCTCCCAACCTCCTGCCTTGTGTAAGAACATGGGTTCCTTGTAATTAAATGTCAACCTAATTACATGAGACATTGTGTGACTTTTTTTTTCATTAAATGTTTCTCATAGCACTGAACAGAACAATTACCTTTCAACCAAGTATTCCTACCTAAGAGTCTGCCTTTTAAATACGATTTTTCAGAAATGAGGTTGGTTCTCTCTGCTGCCAGCTGAATCACAGAGAGTTTGAGCTGTACCTATTTAACCCTATCTCAAGGAACTCTTAAAAACACAGAGAACTGGAGTGAACTGGGTACCCTGTGTATGGGATGGGGGCAATGAACAAACAAAAGACTTCTTCGTTTCTTTGTCCTAAGATCTTCATGGGAGCCTTTGTGGTTTAGCCTTCCTACTCAAGGGACTCAATTTTGGAGTCAGTTTAATTAGTCAAGAGCCTAACAAGGCAGCAAACAAGGCACTTGGATGCTTAGACTTAATAGAATTTCATGAAGCAATTATGTGTGGAAGACAGGAGAACCAAGGAACTCGGGTCCTAGCCACAGTGAAAAGTTACCACCCCAGGCTGGAGTAGGAAGAAGGGATTTAGCCTTCTGGTCACAGGCTGTTATTGAAGGAACTCAGGGCATGAACTCAAATCAGAACCCACGGAAGAATGTTGTTTGCTGACTTGTTCCCTGGCTCACTTTGCTAGCATTCTTATGCAGCTCAGGACCAACTGCCCAAGCATTGTGCCACCCAAAATGGGATGGACCCTCACACATCAATCATCAGTCAAGACAGTCCCTGACAGACATGGTCATAGACCATCCTGATCCTAGCAATCCCCCTCAGTTGAGACTCACTCAGGTGACTTTAGGCTATGTCAAGTTGATAGCTGAAGCCAGCCAGGATCCCAAGCAGGACCTGAGGTCAATTCTCTGAACCCACAATGGAATGAAAACCGATTCCTGAAAGTTGTCTTCTGACTTCCAGACGTGCACCGTGGCATGCATCCTTTACTCAACTGATGCATAAATGATACTCAGCTGGAACCCTGAGAAGGGACCCTGACAGGAGTGCTGTACCAGACCTATGATGATGAGGGAAGTTTCGTACCCTTTCCTCCTCCCTGCAGCTTGTATCTCAGTGGCATCTCATTGGCTGAAACTGTCAGCGAACCAGAGAGTAGACATTCCAACGTGATGTAATCTTTCAAGATCAGCCTTCTGGAGCTTAATGCTGGGCAGCATTGAGAATGTGCCTGACAGGAGAGAGCAGCATAGCTGGGACAATCCATGCAGCCCTCTATTTACTTTCACTCCTGTGAAGCCCTTCCTTTATGATTGGTTGTCCCATATGCGAGACCCCAACTGTTTCTTAAACCACATGAGCAGAATGGCTTTTATGACCTTGAAACCCCTCTTTCTGCCTCTGTTGTGTAACAAACTTTTCTTGGGGAGTCGCAGCACACACATCCATCCATAGCAGATAGGGAATGCATGGCAGACCTAAATACAGATGCCACCAAAGTTAAATTTGGTGAACCAACGAGTTTAATTGGCGTCACTTCCAGGAGTATGGGTGAAGGGTTACTTACAGGAGCAGAAGTGACTCAAAGACGGCTGCATCACCAGAGCCTACACCAGCATAGGTGACAGTTCACAACGCTGGGAATCTGGAACACACTGCACTGCCTGTAGGCTTGGAGTGTCCTTTCCAGGTGTCTCAGCTGGTCTACACCTTTTCCAGGTAGCTCAGCTTGTCTGTCTTCTTGGAAGCTCCACTCCTTTGAGAGTCTTCTTTGCAGCTTGTCTTTATTTTATTCTATATGTGGGCCACATATCAGTAATAGTAGGTGGAAGCTCAGAGACATGCAAGACCAACCACATTTGGAATTAGAAGAGAAGATTCTGGGAGGCAGTCCATCTAGCCAAGAGACCTGAATCAAAAACCTAGATAATGACAGACTATGACCTACCTGCCTTTGCCCACAAACAATTGTTCCCTTTAGGGTTCCTGACCCTTTCCCCATTTTAGAACCTTGCCCTAGGGCTGAAGAGATGGCTCAGCAATTAAGAATGGCTCCTTATCTTTCCACAGGACCAGAGTTAAGTTTCCAGCACACACACACTAGGCAATTTACAACTGCCTGTAACTCCAACTCCAGGGGACCCAATTCTTTACAGGCACTTACACACACACACACACACACACACGCACGCATGCACGCACGCATGCACACACACACACACACACACCTTCCCTCTCTTCATTTGGCTTGGACTTAAGCCTTCAGGTCTTGTTGACCCTGAGTTCCCAGAGCACACGAAACAGCTCTCTTTATGTTAAATGTGAAACATTCACCTGACTTAGCTTAAAAAGACAGAGAGAAGTCTAGAGAAAGTGTGTCTTCAACACCACAATCAGGCAGGCACCGCAGTCTGGGTACAGTTAGAAGGAGGAACCCTAGTGACTGCCCTGTGCTAGCATAGCTGCCTGCTTTCTACCCACTGCCTGCAGGCCAGGCTCCCCTGCAGGCAGTGCAAAGGACAGCTGCTGTGGGTCAGGGTGGGTGTCTCTAAAGAGCACCGCTGGTTCTGGCAGGCTAAGTATTGGGATGGAGAGGAAAGGTGAGGAGAGCAGCCTGGAGATCTGGACTGGGGACACACGGCTGTAAGGAAGGGCTCTACTCCTTAGAGGAATTCAGTATCTCAGCGGTGGAGCTCTTTCAGTCCACTAGTAAGTGCCAGGTACCATACTCGTCATCATCCATGTGTTTTGTTTTGTTGTTTTGCTTCTTTTCTTTACACATTCTTTGAGGATACGATTAATCCCATTTTACAGAGGGGGAAGTAGAGGCTCAAAGGAGTTATGTAACCTACTGAAGTTATGTAACCTGCAGAGCTAGAAGTGGAGAGACTGGGATTCGGCCCTGTTTCTCTCTACCATCCTGCCCAACATCCAGACAAGGCCACAGTATCACTGACGGTCAGAGTCCCTACACTAGAGGACTAGCATCATCACAGGTGACCGTGGGAACGTCCCTGGTTCAAAAACGCAAAATTTCCAAATGTGGCACAGGGGCTTCAATCTAAGTTATAAATGACCACTGTTGGTGACTGATCAGCGGTGTCCCCTGATGGGAGAGGCAGGCCCAGGTGATGAGCCAGGCACTGAGAGAGGTCAAAAGATAGTCAGGGGGCTATAAACAGCCTGTGGCCCGAGCCAATGCTTCTCAAACACACTCAGCTGATGAAACCACCTGTAAAGCCCCTCTTGGGACCTCTGCCTGGCTTGTGGGAAGAACATACTAGCTCTTCTCAGGGTGGGGGCCCCCCTTGGCAGGCCCCAGAACAGCATTGCGCACGGTCTGTTCTGCCTACAGGGCTGAGGCTGGGGACCTGGGCTCATGGGCTATATTGAGGGTTGAGTCACCAGCCTGCTCCTGGGTAGGCTGACTGTGACAGGCTGCCGGAGCCTGAGTCAGGCCCCGATTTATCCTGGAGAGCAACAGGCTCAGGTTTCAGGGAGAAGGGTGATGGGAATCATCCATTGGCACTGTGTGCGCTAGCTACTCTGCTACCACTCGTCCCGTCCCCCCCCCAGTCCCCCTTTGTGGAGTCTGCACGCTGATCCACCCCCCACCCCAGTGAGATAATGAGTGCAAGGGAAACTATCCTGCGGAAGTCTTGCCCCTTGCTAGCTTCCCTCTGAACAGTCCCACCCCAACAGAGTCCCTGGCCTGACTAGGAACCCCCATAACATCCCCACACACATGAGACTGAGAGCCATGAGGAACTATAAGGGGTCAGTTCTAGGTACTCTGGCTGATCTCCTTTCTCCGGCTCCAGTAGCTCAGAGAGTACTTTTTCTATTCCAGCTCTATATTTTGGTTTCTTCAACAAAGACAACACTACGGAGTCTAGTGCTCCTGGATCCTTGGGTTGGATGTCAGAAGTCTGCCTTTATACACACACACACACACACACACACACACAGAGAGAGAGAGAGAGAGAGAGAGAGAGAGAGAGAGAGAGAGAGAGAGAGAGATTTTCCCTTGTGAGACCCAGCTGCTAGAGTCCAGAGCTAGGCATCACTCCACAGGAGAGCTCAGTCTTTCAAATAGACAGTGTTGGTGCCTGCTGGGGGTTTGGACTGTGGGATGGAGGTGGCTTGGGGAGAATGACAGTTTGGGAGACAAGGAGGGGGGTTGCCAACAGGAGAGTGGAATTCCTGAGCACCTCGTCACAGGCAGCCAACAGAACATGAGCTGCAGGGCCCAAGCTATTTATACCTCTCCTGTCATTCTCAGGGCCCCAGAGGCACCCCTGCCACACTCACCATACACTACAGGTTCCTTTTCTGTTTCTGGCCCCTTTTCTACTCCTCCCTGCTCCCTGCCTAAGGACCAGGCCTTCTCATTAGATGAGAAGAAAAAGAAATGATTGCTGGAAATGTCATCATAAGCACCGCCTCCCTCAAAGCCCCTACACTGCTGTCTAAGTCCATAATGGGCATGGTTTTCACTCTGCCCTTGAGGAAACAGTCCCAAAGATGTTCACTATCCTCTTCCTTTTCACTATGACTGGAGGAGAGGAACAAGGTAAAATGATTTACTTATCAGGTCAAAGAACCATCCCAAGCCTCAGCTACCACATGGACTGAGTTAAGGACTGTCTTCCTTCAATGCTAAACTTACTTCGATTTGAAGAATGGGAAGGCAAAGGACACACACCCTGGAAGGGGTCAGGACTTCTGATCTCTCTTTAATATATAGATGCATTTTGTAGCTCTTTCCCTTGTCTGTGACAGGCTGCTGTGCCTGCCTCAGTTTCTCTGTTGCCAACATCCCCCATGCCTCTTGCCTTATGGGGCCTATGCTCAGCCCAATCCTGCCTAGGCTCACTTCATGCCCACTTGCCCCTGGCCCTGTCCACTTGCCCCTGTCACATTTCCCTTGGCTCCTCTGCCATGGCTCTTCCTGCTATTTGGCACACTCCTACTTTTCCTGGGAGGACCTGCCCTGTGGCCTGTGTGGGCATAATGCCCGGGGGGGCTCCCTGGTACGACCTGGGCAGTCTTTCCCTCCCCTCATCAACTTGGTTGAGTCAGACTGGGGTGGTGGGGAGGCACACAAAGTGACTCACTGGGTACCTTTTTCCTGAGCTCAGCTTCATTCTGAGCCAATAAGTCTAAATGGACTAGTGACAGGGGCCCTGAGTCAGGGTCAGGAGCCTTGGTCTTTCTCCTGTGGCCCTGGGTTTGTGCTCCAAACAAGGGTTTTCTGTTTGTAAAATGGCAAAACAAGGGAATCCCTTTGAATTCAGTCTCCTCCCGCCAAGTTGTCCTGGTCAGTGTCCCTGATTCCTCTGGGGTTGTCTACACACTTTCTCTCTCTCTCTCTCTCTCTCTCTCTCTCTCTCTCTCTCTCTCTCTCTCTCTCTCTCTCCTCTGGGGTTGTCTACACACTTTCTCTCTCTCTCTCTCTCTCTCTCTCTCTCTCTCTCTCACTTCCTTTCTGAGTTCACAGGTGGACAATACACCAGGCTAGAAGCCAGGACTCCTAGGTTGTGTCAACAGCCTTGTCACCAACTCCAGAAAATTCTGTTAACACCAGATGAGTGTGTTAAGCCTTAACCACTGCCTCAGTTTCCCCATTCATTTTTTAATTCAGTCTGGGTGTGGAAGGAGTGTACTTCACCCCTAAATGACTGAGACTAGATTTGGGGTGTAGAGTGTGCGTGGGGAAGCGCGGGGCAAGCGCCCCCACCCCATCCCGCTCCTGTGGGCTGCGTGGAGGAGGGGCGGGCGGAGGCGGGGCCGTGGGGCTCAGCGCGGCCCCCACCCGCGGGCCGGGCGGCATTCCTGGGAGGCCGGCGCTCTGACGTGGACCCCGGGGCCGCGGGCGCGGCGGGGGGGGTGTCGGCAGCCCGGGGGCTTCTTAAACCCCCTGCCCGGGTCCGGCCCGCATTTCCAGAGCACCGCTCCGCCCCGGAGATAGAGCCCCAGCCGGACAGCCCAGCAGCTCAGCCCAGGAGGCCCGCGAGCCCCGCCAGCCAGAGCGCAAGAGAAGTTTCCGCGCAGTGTCCCGCCCCGACAGCGCCCCAACAGCACCCGCAGACCGACCCCTGGCCCCCACGTCCCCGGTCCCCCGCCGTGCCAGCATGATGAACAACAGCAACTACTCGGACGCCTCCGGTCTCGGCCTAGCCGACGAGGCAGACGAGATGCCGTCGACCGAGAAGGACCTAGCGGAGGACGCGCCATGGAAGAAGATCCAGCAAAACACCTTCACGCGGTGGTGCAACGAGCACCTGAAGTGTGTGGGAAAGCGCCTGAACGACCTGCAGCGCGACCTCAGCGACGGGCTGCGCCTCATCGCGCTGCTCGAAGTGCTCAGCCAGAAACGCATGTACCGCAAGTTCCACCCGCGCCCCAACTTCCGCCAGATGAAGCTGGAGAATGTGTCTGTGGCCCTGGAGTTCCTGGAGCGCGAACATATCAAGCTCGTGTCCATCGGTCAGTGCGAGCGACAGGGCACGGTCACAGCGGGGGTTGGGACAGGGGACACAGGTGCTAGTATCGGGAGCCGGGAGAGAGAGCGGTTCCAGAGAGAGGACCCTGGTTGGGTTTCTCCCTCACTAGCACAGGCTACAGTCCTGACACCCCTCTAGCGACAGCTGGCACCCCTGGGAAGTCCAGCCCTTCCGAAGTTATCCGAACCTCTCAGTTTCAGCCTCCCTAGGCGCACTCCTACCAACCTGCTCAGTGTCCCCTTCTTTTCCTTTCACTGGGCAACCCTTGCGCATGCTTGAGAGGACAGGGCTGGTGCCCATTGTTAATTCCTGGGGGCGAATCCCCCCCATCCCCGTGAAAGCAAATGGCTTCCTATTCCCTTCGCTACTAGGCAAAGCACAGGTCCCAGCCGCCTCTGCGTCCTCAGGGCCCTGAGGCCAGGGAGACTAGTGGCCCGAAGCTCCAGTGAGGCAGTTTGCAGGCATGTGCTCCCCATCTGGGATCAGGCCGGGCCAGGGCAAACAGAGCCCAGCCTCAGAAACCTAAAAAGGCACTGAGCGAAGGGCCAGGAGCTTTAACTCCTGACAGCCCTGGTCGCTTCAGTTGCCTGGGGGGGGGGGGTGACGACTCCTGACTGTCCATGCCCTGTTCCAACCCACCCCCTGGCCTGGGATTGGCTGCAGCTAAGGGTCAAGCTGCCCTAGAGGGAGGGGAACGGAAGAGAGGAAGTCATTGAGTGTAACCAGATTTGGAAGGTGTGTCAGTTTGAGTGGGGGTGGGGGAGACACGCTAGTCCTGCGAGTCCAGAAGCCCAGGGTGGGCTTTGGACGGTAAAAGGCTGCCCTACCCCCTCACAGCCCTGCCCCGCCAGGACTAAGGTGTCCAGTTTGCACCTTGGGTGAATTCATAGAGCCCTACTGGGATATACTGGAAGGACCCTCTAGGAGGATGCACCCTAGGCCCCAGAAGGGGAACTGTACATGCATGGTGCCAGGTGTTGTCCCCCACTACAAGATACCCCCAGAGATGTCACTACTTAACTAGATGTCTGTCCACTCCCTAGTGGACCTTAGGGCCACCCCCAGGCCTCTTGAATTAGCAGCTGAGATCAGTGTGGGGCCCTTTGCCCTGTCCAGGCTTCTCCGGGGCCTTACCTCTTCTAGCCCCAGTACTACCCCCACACACACCCCACCCTCCTGCTCTGGCCTGGAAATAGCCCTGTCTCCGTGACACAGCAGATGTCTCTGAGCTTTCCAGAAGGACAAGCCTGAGGACAAGGGGTGGGGGAGGGGGCCCTGGTGTGTGTGGGGGGGGGAGCTAAGAATTAAGAGAGTGTTGGATGAGTGTGAAGGTGGGGGGAGGCTCAAGACAAGCCAGTCCTAGGGCTGCCACCCCTCCTCCACACACACCCCCCACACATCGGGACTTGAGAGATTGTACTGATTGTCCCAGGTGGGGTCTCAGGGGGAACTCTGCAGCCTCTGTAAGACATTATAGGAAATGGCTCAGCCTCCCTTCCCTGCTGGCTGCGGGGGCGGTGGGCCCCTCTCCAGGCCTCATCCTTCCCCTGCGCACCTCTCCCCTCCCCCCCCACGGCAGTGCCTGGTTCCAGCCCCCTTGGCTCTGCAGCGGAGGGGCCAGCCACAGTAGAGGGGGAAGAAACAGCACTAGTTTGGGGGCGGGAGGGAAACTCCAGGGTTCCCGCTGAGAGGAAGGGGAATTGTGCCCTGTTTGGGCCAAGTGGCTCACCCTGTGCTGATGAGATAAGCTGTCAGCAATTCAGCGGCTGAGCTGGAGTTGGGGCTGAGGCTGGAGGGAAGGGGTACAAACACCAGACAGCGATCTCTAGGAGATGGAAAGGGAATACCGCAAGGGGGAAGGGCTCATCCTACTTATTCTGGCTCCCCATTCTATCTAGACGTGGGAAGGGGTCTCCCGCCAGATACTGTCTCAAGACAGAATGAACATCTGGGCACCGGAGGGTGGAGTTCTCAGAGACTCCCCACTTCTCACTAGAAGGGAAGTTGGGGCCTGGAAAAATTGTTGATAGCTAAGTTCACCTGGAAGAAGAGTTCTAGGCCTGGCTGGGGTTGAAGAGCTAGTTGCCCTTCTTACCCCCAGCACGGGGCGCAACCCCCGCCACCCTCTCAGTCCCTCCAAACAAAGAGGCCTATGAGGCAGCTCTGTCCCGCAGCTGTTCTCCAGTTGCTATTCCTTCTCTTAGAGCCAATAGCTGAGGGAGGGGCTGGAAGGGACAGCAGCTGTCCCAGCCCCTCCCTTGGCCAGCCCTGTCTCCTCCCCTCTATTCTAGGCAAGGGATGGGGGTCACAAGCTAAGTGTCTGGCACCTCCCACCTCTTGGGGTTATCCTTCCCCCCTCCCCCCATCCCGACAGGCAGCGACTTGGTGGGGTGCTGTGCGGGAAGGAGCCTGGCTTGAACTGCTCCACCACCCTCTCCCCTGCCTGGCCTCCTAAGAGAGTGGAAGGAGAGGAAGGTCATAGCTCCCAGGGTGGAACTCTGGGCCTGTTACCCCGCCCCCTCCTACCCCAAGCTGGGGACCACTTGCTGTCTGGCTCAGGGCCAGTTGCTAGGGAGAAACCTCTCCAGCAAACATGAATGACCCCCCTCCAGCTCCACCCCCTCCCAAACTGCGGCTTCTAGGTCTCCCTCCCAGGGGTCTGGCTCCAGTTTGCAAATAAGCTTTCTGGGTCTGGGAGCCTGACTTGGGCTTGGGCAGCTGTGAGAGCGACTGGGGGTACCCGGGTGTCCCGCCTGTGTGAAAGTGTTGTGAACCCGTGTTTGAGAGAGAGTGTTGGAGAACACCGGGAGGTCTTGTGTCATGGAATCTGAGAGCTGCCAAACCATTGTGCTGCAGCGAAGCCAGGGGAAAGGGGCGGGCTGCGGAGCTGCTGGGGAAGGAAGAATGAATCAGTGACATTGGGGCCTGAGGGTGGGGGTGGGGCCAATAGATTCCTCTGCCCTGGGGGGCAGGTGAGAGAGGACTGGAGGATGACAAAGGCTCCCCAGGCCCTTGTCCCCTGGCAAGCCCCCCAAGATCTGAGGAAAGGAGAACAGGAAATGATGTGTAAGGGGAGCCTCCTGTCTCTCCTTCTTGTCTCTCAGGAACCTCAGTAAACAAAACAGTCTTCTGACCCTGCTTGCATCCTACAAGCAGGGCTCAGGGAAGCTGATTTCACACCTCCATTTCCCTATATAAATAAGATGGCTTCCAAAATCTATAGTCTACCAGTTGGGGTCCAAAGTATTCCCTGAGAGCTGAGGCCTCGGGTGTGATATTTCCCCTGCCTCCTGTGAAATACCATTAACCCTCAGCCTTCGACAACATAACTTCCAAGGTTAGCTGAGCATGTATTGTATCCCTCCTCTCCTCCCAGAGCCTGTATGTTACAGAAGCCCTTTCAGCTTGCAGACCAGAATAGAGGCAGGTTTGATCTGGTCCTGCTCCACTTTAACTTAAGCTTTCAAAACAGTCATCCACCTTTACTGAGACCCTGAAAGTTTGAGCTCCACTGTAGAAACAAAGTCCCGGGAGATGGCTAGGTTGGTGAAGTACTTGGGATGCAAGTCTGAGGGCCTGAGTTCAGATCCCCAATGCCCGTGTAAAAAGCTGGTACACCTGGAACCCCAACACTGGGAGGCGGAGAGAACAGAATCCTCGGGGATGCCTGACCAGCCAGTCTGCCTAAACTGCTAAGCTTCGGGTTCATACAGAGGCTCTATCTAAAAAATGAGGTGGGGAATGATTGACACCTGACATCAATTTGTTATATACATACACACACACACACACACTTGTGTGATTATATATATATGTGTGTGTGTGTGTATACATACATACACACACATATATATAATCACACATATACACACACTGTCATATACACACATATATATACACATACACACACATATATACATACATACCCTCACATATACACTCACACACATATACACAAACATCTATACACACATATACACACTCACGCATATACAAACATACATTCACACATATACACATAATACCCTCACATATGCATTCACATGTATACACACATATGTACACTCACACGTATCTATACACACACTCACATGTACACACACATACACACTCACACACATATACACATACACTCACATATATACATACGCTCACATATACACACACACAAACACAAATACACACATGATAAAATTCAAGTTCTATAGTGAAGGAAGCTAGAACAAAAAGAAAAAAGAGAAAAATGTTCCAATTGATCCCATTTATATAAAACTAGAAAGTAGACAGAAGGTGGGGGCATGACAAACAGGAGGTAGGATCATGGAAAGTTATGTATGAGAAAATTTGAGGAGTGATGGTTATATTTATTATTTTTATTTTATGCCAACAGTTTTGTATGCCTTACTATCAGAGCTTATCAGTTTATATTCTATAATATGTGCAGCCTGGGTATCAATCAAATGGTTAAAACAAGGGGCCTAGGGATGTGGCTTAGCTGGTAGAAGGCTTCCCTGACATACGTGAGACCCTGAGTTGATCCTAGTGCCATGTAAACCAGATATGGTGCTTGTACCTATGATGTCGGGGCTCAGAAGTAGAGGCTGGAGGAGCAGAATTCAAGGCTATCCAGTCCAGGATAAGATCCTGACTCAGAACAAAACCAGTTAGGGCACTTGCTTCGATGGGAGGGAGACTGGCCCAGTGCTGAGGATAGTCTTGGGGTAGAGGAAGGGGTACCAAAGCCTGTTTCTGAGGATGAGACCAGAAAGAACTTGAACCTCACATCTGGTGAGGTTCACAGGAGTGAATGAAGGAGAAGATAGGCAGAGAAGATAGGTCCCAGAGGGAGGAGGACTCTGCTCCGGGGGACTGTAGGAGATGGAGGGTGCCACCACGAGGTGTCTCTCTGAGCTGGCTTGTCCCCTTCGCTCTGCAGACAGCAAGGCCATCGTGGATGGGAACCTGAAGCTGATCCTGGGCCTGATCTGGACACTGATCCTTCACTACTCCATTTCCATGCCCATGTGGGAGGATGAAGATGATGAGGACGCCCGCAAACAAACACCCAAACAGCGGCTGCTTGGCTGGATCCAGAACAAAGTGCCCCAGCTGCCCATCACCAACTTTAATCGAGACTGGCAGGATGGCAAGGCTCTGGGTGCCCTGGTGGACAACTGTGCCCCTGGTGAGTAAGCCAAAGCACACCGCACAACTGTTAGTCCGGTAGCAGAGTGGGAGACGACCTGGAGGTGCTGAGGCTCACTATTTGTCATGAGGCCCCCCCACCCCGCCAGGGTCCAAGGGATCAGGACCACCTGTGGGGTTAGCTCCTCTTCCAGCTGGGATCAAGGTTAGCTGGTGACTGGGCTAGATTGGATAGGAGTAAGAAAAGGATCCTAGCCGATCATTTTATAGGCAAGCCTGGAAGTCCAGAATTGACCTCAGAGCCAGGGCCTGTTTTGTCACACGAACACTGTTCCGTTACTCCAACAGAAAGAAAGGAAATAGTGGGACAGCAAGAAATCCCAAGTTGGATACAGAAAAGACTCTTTATATGACTCTTGAGATGGCTTTGAGAAAAGAGTGAGGCCCAGGATGGTGTCATTGTGTTGTCCAATGGCAGGTGACCCTGGCCTGCCCTTCTGGGCTGGCCCAGTGAGGTCGGAGCAGATCAGAGCCCTAGAGAACAGAGCAGTACAGGCCAGAGCCCCACCTAACAACCAGCTCCTTCCTGTCATCTACCGTGGGGCAGTTGGCCTGAGGAGCTGCGGCCCCTCGGGGGAATCCTCCCCTGCCCTGGGGTCAGCTGGGGAGCAGGGGTGGGAGGTGGGGGGCATGCAGCCTGGGAAGCATTCCCAGCTGCTGAGCCATTGCCCAAAGCTGGTGTGGCTGCCAGCAGTGAGCTCAGCTGTCCCAGCCAGTCACGAATTCCAGCTTGAGAGTGGTCCCTTCCTCGCTGGTGTTATCAGACCATCTATCTCTGTCTTGAACCAAGCTGCTCCCCGACCCCACAACCAGCCCTTTACAGGGTGGTCTGGGACTCCCTACACATTCTACCTGATGGAAGGCTGGACTCTTGATGGCCATACAGAGGAATCTATCTTCTAGCAGCTGTTTCAATGCCTCAGTTTCCCCAACAGGCAGTTAAAAAGGGAGAGATAACTATCTTATTTCTAAGATAGTTTTAATCTTAGTGTGGGACAGCTTAGAGAGGTGGGACTTGTAGGCCCCTGTGAAAAGCTACATCATGGGGCTATGGTATGGGAGACAGGGCTCTCACCTCCTGTCCATCCTTAGGCAGCTGGCATGAAGTGGATGAAGTGGAAGGGTCCTTGGTTGGGGTTTGGTGTTCAGGGTCTCTGCTAGGTCTTGGGTTAAGCAGGAGGCTGGCTGGCAGGGCTGGTGCCAGGCTGCGTCATCGGGGGAGAGAAAGGATGCATTGTTGGTGCTAGCAAGGACTGTTATGCCTTGACATGGTGATGGCTTGCAACGTCAGAGGATAACGGGAACCTGGCTGGGGAAGGGCCTAGAGCTGGCCAGAAAGGATGTGAAGCCATGGACTCTGGGATTGTTGGCCAAACGAATGTTCTGTGCTAGCTCCATGGTTTACTCTATTAAATGTTCTTCCACCATCTCTCTAGGTCTCTGCCCGGACTGGGAAGCCTGGGACCCCAATCAGCCTGTGCAGAATGCCAGGGAGGCCATGCAGCAAGCAGATGACTGGCTCGGAGTGCCCCAGGTACACTGGCAGATGGGCATAGTGGGGGATAGGACGGAGGGGTGATGGAGAGGAAAGGACCGTAAGGATACCTGGCCAGGAAGCAGGTGGGAACTGGGAGAGCACCGTGCCATCATCATTTCTCCTTATGGCAGGTGATTGCCCCTGAAGAAATCGTGGACCCCAACGTGGATGAGCATTCTGTCATGACCTACTTGTCTCAGTTTCCTAAAGCCAAACTCAAACCTGGTGCCCCTGTTCGCTCTAAGCAGCTGAACCCCAAGAAAGCCATTGCCTATGGACCGGGTATGTGTTGAGTCCTAATAGCCGTCCCATGCGGCATCTGGGCAGGTGTAGGATCTTTGAGTGATCTGGGTTTTGCTTCTGCCTGCAGGCATCGAGCCCCAAGGCAACACTGTGCTGCAGCCAGCACACTTCACCGTGCAGACTGTAGATGCTGGTATGGGTGAGGTGCTGGTCTACATCGAGGACCCTGAGGGGCACACTGAGGAGGTAGAGTGAAGTGCTGGGGGTGAGGGGATTGAAACCAGGGCTACGGGACTCCCTAGAAGAGTCCAGGGACTGTGGCATCAGTAAGGGTGACAATCATGTAATTTCCAATCTTTTTTGTTCCCAATAGGCCAAAGTAGTTCCCAACAATGACAAGGACCGCACGTACGCCGTCTCCTATGTGCCCAAGGTTGCTGGGCTACACAAGGTATCTCCCTGAAGGTCCTCCTCCCCTCCTGGATGTCCATACTGTTGCTTTCATTGCTGTCCCTCTCAGCCCACACCCCACCCCCATTGTCAACCTCTCACCCTCATTTTGTCTCTCTACTTTCTCAGAACTAGTGTCCCCTAAGCTAACCTTGGACCCCCTTGCCCCAGGTGACCGTGCTCTTTGCTGGCCAGAACATCGAACGTAGCCCCTTCGAGGTGAATGTGGGCATGGCTCTTGGAGATGCCAACAAGGTATCTGCCCGCGGACCTGGCCTGGAACCTGTGGGTAATGTGGCCAACAAACCCACCTACTTTGACATCTATACTGCAGGTAAGTGTTAGCCACAGCGGGTTGAGTGGCAGCCTCTGAGAGCGTGTGGTTGCGGGACTGAACTGGCTGAGACCGGGTCATAGGTGGTAGTGGGGTAGTTTCGGGATGAGGGAGCCTCATCGGATGTGTGTGTCTAGAGTGGGTACTGATGGCCTGTCCTTTGCAGGGGCTGGCAGCGGCGATGTGGCTGTGGTGATCGTGGATCCACAAGGACGGCGGGATACAGTAGAGGTGACCCTGGAGGACAAGGGTGACAATACATTCCGCTGCACATACAGGCCTGTGATGGAAGGACCGCACACGGTGCATGTGGCCTTTGCTGGTGCCCCCATCACCCGAAGTCCTTTCCCTGTCCACGTGGCAGAAGGTGAGTGTGCTTCACCTCCCTGAAGCCAGAAGCAGAATGCTGGTCACCAAACTTCAGTTCTGAGAGCTGGAGAAATGCGGCACTTCCTCCACAGGGGTGGAGGTGGGGGCCATAGCTAGGGCAGGCTTGAGGCAGATGGGAGCAGCTAGGTGGGGTACAGAGGGAGCTGACTTTCTTGTTCCTCCACCCCAAGAAGGCTGGTTTGGGTAAGGGAAGGGTCGCAGATTGCATGGAAAGAGACCAGAATATGGGCAACACAGGAGGGTTGGGAGGCGAGGGCGGGGCTGCCTTGGTAGAGCACACATCGTACATGCAAGGCCCTCAGTTGATGAACCTGCCCCCGACCGGCTCTCCCCCTGTACTCAGTGCCCTTGCTGCTGCCCACCCCTCTGTGCCCATCATCCACCAAGCCAAGAGAGTGACGCCACGTTAGTACTCACCAGTGGAGGTGTGGCCAGGCATGGACATAGCCAGCTGGCCTCCCCTGTGCTTGTGGCATGCCCACACGGTGTGGATTGCTCCCAGTCTGTGGCACTCTGCGACAGGCTGGAGTTCCATGCCAGTGCCTGTGTTCTCTGGCAGGTCTATGTTCTTTTCCTGTTTGCCTGGTAGTTTCTGCCGTAAGACTTGCCATCTGCCCCACTGTCTCTCAGTGTGCCTTGCCTGGCCCCAGCTGCTGAGCCACTGCCTGAATTCTGTGGCAGGGTCTGAGTTCTATGCCTCTAGCCATGTTCTCTTCTCCGGGCGGGCCAAGAGTATGTGGCGCTGTCAGTTTTGTGGTGGCCCATGAGCTCCATGCCATTTCCTGTATGTGGCAGGCTGCTTTCCGTGTATGCCCATGAGCAGTGGAAAGGCGTAATGCTACATGGAAAACTTCTTGTTCCATGGTGGCGCTGGATGTTTTGTGGCATGCCACCATTTGTGAGGCAGCTATGGTGGTACCGAGAAGGCCTGGGGCTATAGGTGGAAGGCCTTAGGTATGGGTAGAATCTTCCTTGTCTCTAAGACCACTCAGTGCAGACTATGCCATGTCTTTGTCTCAGGTGGCTCTGGGAAAAGGCCCTGAGCTGGGCCTGCACCAGATCCCTGCCCAGCACCTAACCTTGCTCCCAGCAGTCCTGGTTCTGTCATGGACACAGAAAGCATGGGGCAGGGTTGCATGAGGCCATGCCTAGTTCCTGGGAGGGATCAAGAGATCCGTGTACAGTCAGTGACAAAAAGCTTGGCCTTTGTCTGGTGCCCTTCACACCCAATCCTTCTGTTTCTTCCTCCCCCAGCCTGCAATCCCAATGCCTGCCGTGCCTCTGGGCGAGGCCTGCAGCCCAAAGGCGTGCGCGTGAAAGAGGTGGCTGATTTCAAGGTGTTCACCAAGGGTGCTGGCAGCGGGGAACTCAAGGTCACAGTCAAGGGGCCAAGTGAGTGCCAGGGCCCAGGGCTGGGGGACTGGACAGTAGTTCTGGCAGCCAATGACAGCCAGCACACCCAACCTCATCCTGAGATCCCAGAGACATAGTGACCAGAGGCACCGGGGACTCTCCTCTCTGCCTGTTTCCCAGTCTGCAAATTGGAGCTAGTTTTCTCTACCACGTGTGCTAACCTGGGCTGCTGTGCTCAGGGTTGACACATGGTCCCAATATTAGTTTCAGCTTTGCCTACTATTGGCATCTCCCTTAGATAGGCCTAGGTCCCAAGGACTCCTTGGGGGAACCAAAAACCTGGGACTCCCAGACTTTTGACCCATACTCCCTGACCCTTATTTCCTCAGAGGGCACAGAGGAGCCCGTGAAAGTGCGGGAGGCTGGGGATGGCGTGTTCGAGTGCGAGTACTACCCTGTGGTACCTGGGAAGTATGTGGTGACCATCACGTGGGGTGGCTATGCCATTCCCCGCAGGTAAGCAGGTCTTCCCGTGTATGGCATTGGCCGCAAAGAAAGGAGGTCATCCCCTGCAGATCTGAAGAGGGGAAGAGGGTGGCTCTGATTGGGTACTTCCTAGCATTAATGCCAAGTCCTTCCTCTTTCTAGTCCTTTTGAGGTCCAGGTGAGCCCAGAGGCTGGAACCCAGAAAGTGCGGGCATGGGGTCCTGGTTTGGAGACTGGCCAGGTGGGCAAGTCAGCTGACTTTGTGGTGGAAGCCATTGGCACGGAAGTGGGGACGCTCGGTAAGTGGCTGGGTGGCAGAAGAAGTGGGATATAAAGGATTGATATTGAGGAGTGGGGGGCAGAGGGTGGAAATGTTGAAGGACATCAGGGAAACTATAGACAGGGGACATAAAGGTGACTGGTGTGGGGGCAGAAGGAAACATGGGGGACCTGCCCTAGGGGCCTAGCTACCGCTTAATGCCCTCTGACCCTTCCCACCTCTCCCCAGGCTTCTCCATCGAGGGGCCCTCACAAGCCAAGATAGAGTGTGACGACAAGGGTGACGGCTCCTGTGATGTGCGGTACTGGCCCACTGAGCCTGGGGAGTACGCTGTGCATGTCATCTGTGATGACGAGGACATCCGTGACTCACCCTTCATTGCCCATATTCAACCAGCCCCACCAGACTGCTTCCCAGACAAGGTGGGGTCCTGGTTCCCACACTTTGGACTGGGCTCCGATGCACTGGTCCTACCCCTGTCCCCAACCCCACCCTCCGCTCTTGCCCCACACAGGTGAAAGCCTTTGGACCTGGCCTGGAGCCCACTGGCTGCATCGTGGACAAGCCGGCTGAGTTCACCATTGATGCCCGTGCTGCTGGCAAGGGAGATCTGAAGCTCTATGCCCAGGTGGGACATTCGCTGTCCCCACAGTGCCCCACTGCCACATATAGGGGCCTCCAGAAGGGAGAGGGTGTGTAGATATTGAATGGGAACGGTGCAGAAGTGCCTGATCCAGCAGAGGGCGCACCGAGAGACCGAGTGGCCACTTCTGCCCTTGTGAACATTGCTTGCCTGGTGCCCACAGGATGCAGATGGCTGCCCCATCGACATAAAGGTGATCCCCAATGGTGATGGTACCTTCCGCTGCTCCTACGTGCCCACCAAGCCCATTAAGCATACCATCATCGTCTCCTGGGGAGGTGTCAACGTTCCCAAGAGCCCCTTCAGGGTATGTCTACCAACTCTGCCCCTTGCACACTGCCAGGAGTCCCAGAGGAGTGTGGATCCCATGTAGCAGATATTGCTGTCATGAACCCTCTGCACATTTTCTTGCCTCAAGGCCCTAACAAAGAGGCTAAGACTGGTCTAGCTGAGGTTGGGGTGGGGAGCTGCCGGGAAAGGTTAGCCCAAATATCGAGAAAAAAGGAGTACCCTGAGCATCAAACCCCTGTCCACAGGTGAATGTGGGAGAGGGCAGCCATCCCGAGAGGGTAAAGGTATACGGCCCCGGAGTGGAGAAGACAGGCCTTAAGGCCAATGAACCCACTTATTTCACAGTGGACTGCAGTGAAGCCGGACAAGGTGCGCAACTTCCTTGGGGATGTGTTCTGGGTGGGAAGGGCTTGGATCCACTGGAACCAGTCGCCTGGTGCAATTCCAGGAGACTCCAATGTGAGGAGCTCTTGAGTCTCATAGCCTCTGCCCTTCCTCCCTCTCAGGCGATGTGAGCATTGGCATCAAGTGTGCACCTGGGGTGGTGGGGCCTGTGGAAGCTGACATCGACTTTGACATCATCAAGAATGACAATGACACCTTCACAGTCAAGTATACACCCCCGGGGGCTGGCCACTACACCATCATGGTGCTGTTTGCCAACCAGGTACGACAGCCCTCAGCTGTTGGAGGCTGTGGGATCGCATGGTAAAGGTCTGGGAAGGCGGCTGGAAACAAGCTGTTTCCGGGGCAGAAGACGCAGTTACCCAGAGGCTGTGGAGTCCTTTGTGTGTGTGTGCACTGTGCCTCAGACAACACGGGAGGTGTTGCCTTTGCTCTCAGTGGGTCCCTGAGCGTCCCCTGGGAAACCTGATCAAGACCTTTCCACATCTAGGAGATTCCTGCCAGTCCCTTCCACATCAAGGTGGACCCATCCCATGATGCGAGCAAGGTCAAGGCTGAGGGCCCCGGGCTGAGCCGCACAGGTAGATGTCTGGGCAAGGATGGGGCTGGTGTGAGTTGGGGTTGTGGTTAATTGGTTTCCAGGCCCTCATTACCATCTCTGGGGCGGGGGCTTCCAGGTGTGGAAGTTGGAAAGCCGACTCACTTCACGGTGCTGACCAAGGGAGCCGGCAAGGCCAAGCTGGATGTGCACTTTGCTGGGGCAGCCAAGGGCGAGGCCGTGCGAGACTTTGAAATTATTGACAACCATGACTACTCATACACTGTCAAGTACACTGCTGTCCAGCAGGTATGTCTCGTCTCCTCATGTTGTCCCCTGTGCTGTTGATGGAGTCTGAATGTGCGCTCCTCAACATCAGACCCCTTCTGGGTCCTTGGCCCTTCCCTACCTCCTGTCTACTCTCCCTCTGGATTAATGAGCTGCAGAGTCCTAGGAGCTGTTACCAGGTTATATCTAAGCCACTCCCTTCTTTCTCTTGTACCCAACAGGGCAACATGGCAGTAACAGTGACCTACGGTGGGGACCCTGTCCCCAAAAGTCCCTTTGTGGTGAATGTAGCACCCCCATTGGACCTCAGCAAGGTCAAAGTTCAAGGCCTTAATAGCAGTAAGTGAAGAGCCACTTTGGGATTGCAGGGTATCGGGTGAGTGGCTGGAGTCTCTGCTCATGGTGTCCCTCTCCCCATGCAGAGGTGGCTGTGGGACAGGAACAGGCCTTCTCAGTGAACACAAGAGGGGCTGGTGGTCAGGGTCAACTAGATGTGCGGATGACCTCACCCTCCCGACGACCTATCCCCTGCAAACTGGAGCCTGGGGGTGGAGCAGAAGCCCAGGCTGTGCGCTACATGCCCCCTGAAGAAGGACCTTACAAAGTGGACATCACCTACGATGGTCACCCAGTACCTGGCAGTCCCTTTGCTGTGGAAGGCGTCCTGCCCCCTGACCCCTCCAAGGTAAATACATAGGGGCTGGTGGGATCCAGGAGTTGGGGGCCGGTAGAAAATATGGGTGAGTCAGTTATCGGCAGAGGTCAGAAGGACCTGTGTGCCTGGAGCAGGCACATCCAGAGCTGGGACCATCCTTGACATAGGACCGGTCTTAGAGCCTGGCCTTGGAAGCAGACCTGATCCACTGCTGTGTCTTCTCTGCCTCGGTGTCCCCTCCTGGAGTCATGAAGATTCTGTGGTAGCTGCTACAGCTCAAGGTCACAGCTAGATCACAGCTGCAGAGTCTGGGAGCTCAGCAGAAACCAAGTTCAGGGGACTGACATGTGTGTTTATCTTCCTAGGTCTGCGCTTATGGCCCTGGTCTCAAGGGCGGGCTTGTAGGCACTCCTGCCCCATTCTCCATTGACACCAAAGGGGCTGGCACGGGAGGCCTGGGGCTGACTGTTGAGGGCCCCTGCGAAGCCAAGATTGAGTGCCAGGACAATGGTGACGGATCCTGTGCTGTCAGCTACCTGCCCACAGAGCCAGGCGAGTACACCATCAATATCCTGTTTGCTGAAGCCCACATCCCTGGCTCACCCTTCAAGGCCACCATCCAGCCTGTGTTCGACCCAAGCAAGGTGAGGGCCAGTGGGCCGGGCCTGGAGCGTGGCAAGGCTGGAGAGGCAGCCACCTTCACTGTGGACTGCTCGGAAGCGGGCGAGGCCGAGCTGACCATTGAGATCCTGTCTGATGCTGGCGTCAAAGCCGAGGTGCTGATCCACAACAACGCGGATGGCACCTACCACATCACCTACAGCCCTGCCTTCCCGGGCACCTACACCATCACCATCAAGTATGGCGGCCACCCCATACCCAAGTTCCCCACACGTGTCCACGTGCAGCCTGCAGTTGATACCAGTGGCATCAAGGTCTCCGGGCCTGGTGTGGAGCCACATGGTAAGAGAGGAGCAGCCCACAGTGCCAAGTTATGGGACTAGGTCAGGAAGGAGGGAGGAGAGCTGGGGGATGGACAAATGGAGGTTTCAGGGGCTCAACACCTCAGAAAAGGAACGAGGGGGTTCAACAGGGCATGAAGATTATTAGCTTCTGCTCTTGTGACAAAATGGCATCTGCCCCTGGGCACTTTTCTGGTAAGATCTTTGAACTCGTCCATTTAAGGCATCTCAGACCCAATAAAGCCGAGACTACATAAAACGGCACAGCGGGAGCTGTGTTGTGGTGGGTGTCAAGAATCGGGGTAGTTACATGAGTGGGCTGCTTGCAAGAGAGCCAGACTCAACTGGAATAAGCTGAGCAGAGGCAAGATGGATACAGTCCTCAGCCTGGCAGGGCACCAGCACAAGGGCAAAGGATGGCGCACAACGGTGAAGGGACAGAGGCAGAAGGTGTGAGGAAGGGCCTGAGCCTCATGAGGTGCAGAGAGGTGGCTAGGCTCTACCTGAAAGAACAGCTGTGGAGTGAGGGATGAGGAAGGGGCAGCATGAAGGCTGAGTCTGGCTCCCTGGATCTAGGTGTCCTGCGGGAGGTGACCACTGAATTTACTGTGGATGCGAGGTCTCTAACAGCCACAGGTGGCAACCATGTGACAGCTCGTGTACTCAACCCCTCGGGGGCTAAGACAGATACCTATGTGACAGACAATGGGGATGGCACCTACCGAGTGCAGTACACCGCCTATGAAGAAGGTAAGGAGTTTGTAGGAGTGAAGCTGGATCATGGCATGCTCGGGGTGGGGTGCGGGGGGCAAGGAGGAGGGCTCTGCTGTCCTTGACTGACACTGTGACCGGCTTCCAGGGGTGCATTTGGTGGAGGTGCTGTATGACGAAGTAGCTGTGCCCAAGAGCCCCTTCCGAGTGGGTGTGACCGAGGGCTGTGACCCCACCCGAGTCCGGGCCTTTGGGCCAGGCCTGGAGGGTGGCTTGGTCAACAAGGCCAACCGCTTCACTGTGGAAACCAGGTATCTTTCTCTTTGCCTAACCTTGACCCAAAGTCATGTCCATCTTGACCTCTGCTGTTCACCCTGCCCATGTCCCGTCACCCATTTTATCCTATTTCAGAGGTGACCAGGGATCATTCTCCCTGCGTTCCCACAGCTCATGCTGTCCCTATCTCCAGCACTGGGCCCCAGCAGCCTGCCCCCTTTGTTCCTCCCTGACCCCTAGACCCTTCCATACCTTTCCTTGGCTCTAGCACAGCTGACAGAAGTGTTCTTTTATAGGGGTGCTGGCACAGGGGGCCTTGGCCTAGCCATTGAGGGCCCCTCAGAAGCTAAGATGTCCTGCAAGGACAACAAGGACGGCAGCTGTACAGTGGAGTACATCCCCTTCACCCCGGGAGACTATGATGTCAACATCACCTTTGGAGGACAGCCCATCCCAGGTGGGCAAAGAGGCTGGGGTCACAAGGAAAACTGGGCAGAGAGGTGGATGTGGAGGTTTGCAGAGGGCAGAAGCAGGTGTGAGGTGCTGTGGATGTGATAGCCCTCCAGTTCATTCCCAGAGGCCCTCGCCTGTAGCCCCAGACCCTGCTCATGTAGGTCCGCTCCCTAGATCTGGTGTCCTATGCGGATGCTTAGGTGTGTCGAGTCGTCTTCCGTTATTAGAGGAACTGGGTCTGCTGAAACCAGACACTGTTTTCTCCAGACTGAATTCTGCATAACCTCTTCATATTTCAGCCACAGTGGCAGAAGCATAGGTTGTTTTTAAACTATTCCATTTTTAACATTTTAATGATTTAGGAGCGTTTCTTCCTGGGCTGAGCCCAAGTGAGGTTTTTCCCAGCCTCATTCTGCAGTCGAATTTGCCTACTCTTGTTTTTTTGTTTCTTAGCAAGTTCCAAACTGCTTTCCCGTCTCGGTCTGTTGTCCCTGTGGGCCTCTCAGTAGCAGGTTGCCTCCATCTTGGATTCTCAGCACAGGGAGACAGACTTTCCCAGGCAGTGGGTAGAGGCTAACACCATCTTCTCCTTCTTCTCCTCCTCCTCCTCCTCCTCCTCCTCCTCCTCCTCCTCCTCCTCCTCCTCCTCTTCCTCCTCCTCCTCCTCCTCCTCCCAGGAAGCCCATTCCGAGTTCCTGTGAAGGATGTGGTGGACCCTGGGAAGGTGAAGTGCTCAGGACCAGGGCTAGGGACTGGTGTCAGGGCTCGAGTACCTCAGACCTTCACAGTGGACTGCAGTCAAGCCGGCCGGGCTCCCTTGCAGGTGGCTGTGCTGGGCCCCACAGGTACGGACCATCTGGGGTAAGAGACAGAGGTGGAGGGAAGTTCCAGGAGGCCCTCTTGACCCCACCCCTCACCTTTGTCCAGGTGTGGCTGAGCCTGTAGAGGTGCGGGACAATGGCGACGGCACCCACACTGTCCACTACACGCCTGCCACTGATGGGCCCTATACAGTAGCTGTGAAGTATGCTGACCAAGAGGTGCCACGCAGGTGAGGCCCAGCCTTGGGCAATTCATACTGAGCTCTAGAGAGCTTTTCCTGGGGCCACACCTTCAGGGCTAGGACTTGGAGAGAGTCCCCGTTATTTGTCTGAGCCTCCTTCCTGGGACTGCCCCATCCTGCTCCACTCCAGGGTTCTCTGCCCTGAAGATAAAATCACCCCATCCCAGGAACCAAATCAACATCTAGGAAAAAAGCCACAGAAAGCCGAGGTACTCGCCTCTTTAGATAAATAACAGCATCCTCCTTTGGAGAAAAAACTGCTCAGACTATGCTAAAAGGGTCTCCTTCAGAGACCTCCTCTAAGACTCAAAATGTCACTTGGGCCCGGGAACCAGCCCCTCCACACCGCCCTTGCAGAGTTGTTCCTCCTGCCCATAGGTGGGAAGGCTCCCAATCCTAAGCTCCAACCCCCTGCCAACTGTCCATCCCTTGTTTTTCAAGCCCTTTCAAGATCAAAGTGCTTCCAGCCCATGATGCTAGCAAGGTGCGGGCCAGTGGCCCTGGCCTCAACGCCTCCGGCATCCCTGCCAGTCTGCCGGTGGAGTTCACCATTGATGCTCGGGATGCTGGAGAGGGGCTGCTCACTGTCCAGATCCTGGTGAGTCTAGGCACAGCACCCTTCCTAGCTGGTCTCTGTGGACATAGGCAGACTTGACCTCTCTTTCTCCCCTAGGACCCTGAGGGCAAACCCAAGAAGGCCAACATCCGAGACAATGGGGATGGCACATACACTGTGTCCTATCTGCCAGACATGAGTGGCCGATACACCATCACCATCAAGTATGGCGGTGATGAGATCCCTTACTCGCCCTTCCGCATTCATGCCCTGCCTACAGGGGATGCCAGCAAGTGCCTTGTTACAGGTGAGCACCAGCTCTGCATCCCTTCTCACCAACCAGCCCCCCTAAAGTACATTTAGGCCCCCAGCCCAGTCCCTGGGGGAAGCTGGCAAAGAGCCTGTCTCCTTAGTCTCAGACCTGTCGTACGCCCCTCCCCCCAACACGCATACACTAGCTCATCTTGAACCTTTATTGCCTAACTTTCTTATCTATTTCCAGTGTCCATTGGAGGCCATGGACTGGGTGAGTAACCTTTTTCTTTCTTTGCTAGGGGCTGGAGGCTGTGGGAGCAGCTGCAGAAGAGAGAGCTAGGCATGACCTCTACAGCCCCTGATCTGGCTTTTTCATTGTGGCAGGTGCCTGCCTGGGTCCCCGAATCCAGATTGGAGAGGAGACTGTGATCACAGTTGATGCCAAGGCAGCAGGCAAGGGGAAGGTGACCTGCACAGTATCCACGCCAGACGGGGCAGAGCTCGACGTGGATGTAGTTGAGAACCACGATGGCACCTTCGATATCTACTACACAGCACCCGAGCCGGGCAAATACGTCATCACCATCCGCTTTGGGGGCGAACACATCCCCAACAGCCCCTTCCATGTGCTGGTAAGTTCATGGCCATGGTGGGCTGGAGGGCAGGGGTGGGGAGTGCAGAGTACGCCTGCCTCCTAGTCGCTGCCTCCTAGTCCTAGAAGCTGTCCCCGTGTCCAATGAGTGGATTCTGGAGCCAGAGTATTCTAGAATTGAGCCTTTGTAGTCCCTGCAGTCTCTCAAAGTGCAAGGAGGTGGCACAGCTCCTCCTCTGGCCTCAGGGATGTCATCCCTCTCTGGAGGGGCTCACTGTGTTCTTTTCTGACCCTTCTCTGTCCCTGGCTCCTCTGTTTCCACAGAGGTGGCTCTGCAGGACAAGGGTGGGACATCTGAGGTACTCACCCAGAACTTCAGTCCTGCGCCAGTCTGAGGCAGTTCTGGGCTCTAGGTCCTACCACAGTGTGTGCCCTGTGCATTGCTTCTCAGGCGTGTGACCCCCTGCCTCACGTGGAGGAACCCGAGGAAGTGCTGCAGCTGCACCAGCCCTATGCCCCTCTTCTGCCCGGCACCTGCCCCACACACTGGGTACTAGAGCTTCCCATGACAGGCCTCGCCATCCTTCTCTTCCCCACTTCCTTCACTTCTTCCTCCTATTCTTCTGCAGGCTTGGGCCATGGTTGGGCCTCTTGGGGAGCAGGCAGGCATTAGGATGGGCAGAGGGAGCCCAGAGATGGGTACGGCACCCCTCCTTCTGCAGCTGACACACTTCTCCTGCCACTCGGGTTTCATTATTAACCTTCTTGTTCTTTCTTCGTTCTCTCTGACTTCAGTCACAAGGCAGGGCCACACCCCCAAGCCCTCCCTGCCAATGCTCTTTCTTCTCACCTGCTACAGGCCACAGAGGAGCCTGTGGTGCCCGTGGAGCCATTGGAGTCCATGCTGAGGCCCTTCAACCTGGTCATCCCCTTCACCGTGCAGAAAGGGGAGCTCACAGGTAATGGGTCCTGCACACATGAGGCTCTGATGAGAACTGAGTGTGCTCATTAGCCTTTTATCTAAGCTCATGTGTAACGATGAGCACTGGGGCCCAGAGAGAGAAAACTAATTAGTCTGGGTCTCATAGGTTGGGCGGAACTAGAACTCAGGTTCCAGCCCTCTGTCTTCCAGTTCAGTATCATCCTTCTGTTCCCAGAGAGGCTGCTTCCCAGTGTTTGGCCTCTGGTCAAAGCAGAGCCACATAAGAGCAGGCCCTGGGGCTGGCAGGGCTTTTGGTAGGAGAAGCCAGGGACCTTCATGTAAGTGTGTCTGCTCTTCAGGGGAGGTGCGGATGCCCTCTGGTAAGACAGCACGTCCCAACATCACTGACAACAAAGATGGCACCATCACAGTGAGATATGCGCCAACAGAGAAAGGCCTGCACCAGATGGGGATCAAATATGATGGCAACCACATCCCTGGTGAGTTGTGGGCAGGGTGAGGCCGTGGCAAGAGATGCTGCCCTGCCTTCCTCCTTTAAAGAAGTATTTAAGCACCTGCCATGCACAGGCACCAAGGGAGGTCCTGGTGGGTGGTGGGCTTTTAAGAGCCAGATCCATATGGCAGGGATGTGGGGCTCAGCACCCAAGGCTGTTGAAGATGCTGGAGGCCAGTATGGATATGGGAAACCTCTGCCCTTGTGCTGATCCAACTTTATCTGTCACTTACCAGGGAGCCCTCTGCAATTCTATGTGGACGCCATCAACAGCCGCCATGTCAGTGCCTACGGACCAGGTCTGAGCCATGGCATGGTCAACAAGCCTGCCACCTTTACAATTGTCACCAAGGATGCTGGGGAAGGTGAGGAAAATTGCCAAAAGAGGCGAGGGGACTTAGCGGGTGCAGGCACAAGGGCACCTCTGATCTCAGCCTGCTTTCTCCTACAGGAGGGCTGTCCCTGGCTGTGGAGGGCCCATCCAAGGCAGAGATCACCTGCAAGGACAACAAGGATGGCACATGCACCGTGTCCTACCTGCCCACAGCACCTGGAGACTACAGCATCATTGTTCGCTTTGACGACAAGCACATACCGGGGAGTCCCTTCACAGCCAAGATCACAGGTGAGGCACACATATGGGCACACACAACCTGCCACACACACACTCACGCCGGCTCACTCAGGACATTAGGACGGAGACTGCTGGCAAGGAGGAGAGCATCTTGAGATAAATGTAAAGATGCTGCCCTCCATAACAGGTGAAAAACACCCCCCCATACTTTAAAAGATGTGATCATCTATGTCAGCTCAAGACCAGCCTAGTTTACACAGTGAGCTCCAGGACAGCCGAGACTACACAGAAAGACCCTGACTAAATAAATAAATAAATAAATAAATAAATAAAGCCGGGTAGTGGTTGTGCGTGCCTTTAATCCCAGCACTTGGAGGCAGAGGCAGGGGGATCTCTGCGAGTTAGAGAGTTCCAGGATAGTCAGAACTGTTACACAGAGAAACCCTGTCTTGAAAAAAGAAATCATTTCACTTTCAAGTTACTCTTGAAGACATAGGGCATTGGCACGCCTTCAGTACCTTGAGAAAGCCCAGAGACAGCTTAGAGCTGTGACAGAGACATAGTCATCTAGTCTGGCGTTTTGTTCAATCACACCATGTGACTCAGGATTAAATATATAAAGGTTCAAGCAGGGACTTAGCCCTTCCTGGACTGAGACAGGCACAGAGAAAAGGGACGCTGGGTCCTTCTGAAGTTGTTCGTTAAGGCAAATGCAGACCGGGGATGCTAGAGTCTGTCTGGAGCCAACAGCCTGACCCATCCCAACTCCCTCACAGGTGACGACTCAATGAGAACATCACAGCTGAATGTGGGCACCTCCACGGATGTGTCACTGAAGATCACTGAGAGTGACCTCAGCCAGCTGACGGCCAGCATCCGTGCCCCTTCAGGCAATGAGGAGCCATGCCTGCTAAAGCGCTTGCCCAACAGACACATTGGTGAGCGCAGTGATTCATGGGGGTACTTAGTCGGGGAGGCCTTAGGGATGTTCTGCTTAATATCTCCCCTCCACAGGGATCTCCTTTACCCCCAAGGAGGTGGGCGAGCATGTGGTGAGCGTACGCAAGAGTGGCAAGCATGTCACCAACAGCCCCTTTAAGATTTTGGTGGGGCCTTCAGAGATCGGTGATGCCAGCAAAGTTCGAGTCTGGGGCAAGGGCCTTTCTGAGGGGCAGACTTTCCAGGTGGCAGAGTTCATCGTGGACACTCGTAATGCAGGTACTTCTCACCCCAGGTCCCCCTCCTCATTCTAGCTGGCATTCCACAGATTCTTGTCCCTCTTTTCTGCCCAAGACCTCCCCCTCTAGCCACAGCCTCTTCCCCTGGTCTTCTGGGGCCTGTTGGGATTCAGCCTAGAGCCCACTGGGGGAAAGTAATGCTTCCCAGCCAGTTCTGTCACAGTTAAGAGAAAGCTCAGCTATCGTGAGCTTGTTGGTCCCCACTCCCTGGAATCTAACAGGACTACAGTACAGAATTTTCCAGAAGGCCTCTACAGTAGACCTTGACGCAAACCCTTGGCTTGCCTCTCTACCTCCCATGGCGCCATTCTCCTCAGTGGCCACTGTACTCACTTGGCATCTGTCTAGGCGGAGTCTACAGTATGGGTCAGGAGAGCAATGTGGGTGTGGTGTCATAGGCTCAGGGGAGACGTTTTCCTCACCCCTCCCGTAGGATATGGAGGCCTAGGGCTGAGCATTGAAGGTCCTAGCAAGGTGGACATTAACTGCGAGGATATGGAAGATGGTACATGCAAAGTCACCTACTGCCCAACTGAGCCCGGCACCTACATTATCAACATCAAGTTTGCTGACAAACACGTGCCTGGTAAGGCTCTGGGCTGCGGCTTAATAGGGACAGATCTGGTGACTAGGCAGGGGACCTGTGACCCTGATTCTCCTCTTCTCACACACAGGAAGCCCCTTCACTGTGAAGGTAACTGGCGAGGGACGCATGAAGGAAAGTATCACCCGGCGCAGACAGGCACCTTCCATTGCCACCATTGGCAGCACCTGCGACCTCAACCTCAAGATCCCAGGTAGACAGCCAAGGCAGAGGAAAGCCAGGGAGGGGCAGGGCTGGCCATGGGGTGCACGTGCAGCCTGAACCTGCACTGGGGCCTCTGGCTTGATTGCCTCCCTCCTCACCTCCTGGGTCCCGGCTTTCTCTAGGAAACTGGTTTCAGATGGTGTCTGCCCAGGAGCGCCTGACACGGACTTTCACCCGCAGCAGTCACACGTACACCCGCACAGAGCGGACCGAGATCAGCAAGACGCGGGGTGGGGAGACCAAGCGTGAAGTCCGGGTGGAAGAGTCCACCCAGGTTGGCGGAGACCCCTTCCCTGCTGTTTTTGGTGATTTCCTAGGCCGGGAACGCCTAGGCTCCTTTGGCAGCATCACCCGGCAGCAGGAAGGTGAGCAGAGAGCACTGGGAACTGGGGTCCTCACAGGGAGACTGAGGCCTCCTGCTTTGTGAGTCAGAATGGCTCCATCTCTGGCCACCTTGGCCTAGATGGCCAGGACAGGTCTGAGCAGAGAAGGGGGTTCGCTGAGGAAGGAGGGCACCACGGAAACCAGATACAGCTTCTCATTGGCCTGACATCACTCCAACCCTTCAGGTGAGGCCAGCTCTCAGGACATGACAGCCCAAGTGACCAGCCCATCTGGAAAGACGGAAGCCGCAGAAATCGTTGAGGGCGAGGACAGCGCATACAGTGTGCGCTTTGTGCCCCAGGAGATGGGTCCCCACACAGTTGCCGTCAAGTACCGTGGCCAACACGTACCTGGAAGCCCTTTTCAGTTCACCGTGGGTCCACTAGGTGAAGGTGGTGCCCACAAGGTGCGGGCTGGAGGCACAGGGCTGGAGCGAGGTGTGGCTGGTGTGCCAGGTAAGGGGCAGAAGCCAGGGAGAGCTTGGGGCCAGGACAGCCAGTGTGAGAAGCAGCCGTTCTCAGGGGCCACCCTTACCCTGTTGTCCTGAATACAGCCGAGTTTAGCATCTGGACCCGAGAAGCTGGTGCCGGGGGCCTGTCTATTGCTGTGGAAGGTCCCAGCAAGGCAGAGATTGCATTTGAAGACCGCAAAGATGGTTCTTGTGGCGTCTCCTACATTGTCCAGGAGCCAGGTAGGTGTTCACAGTTGGGTGGGGAGTGGGCTGCCCCCGCTGCCTTCATCTATCCTGGGTTTCTATTTGCTGACCAGACCAAAGGATGCCTGGGGCTGCAGGACTTTCCCCACCAGTCCCTATTCCCCTTCCACCCCAAGTCCCTTCACCTACTCAGAGCTGAGCCCTGACCCAATGAATTTGCCCTGGGATGAGACTGGGCTGGGCGTGGTTTGCCCCGTCTGTCCACATCCTGCAAACTGTGCTGACTAGCTTCCCTCGCCAGGTGACTATGAGGTCTCCATCAAGTTCAATGATGAGCACATCCCAGACAGCCCCTTTGTGGTGCCTGTGGCTTCTCTCTCAGATGATGCTCGCCGACTCACTGTCACCAGCCTCCAGGTCTGTTCCAGGGTGGGACCCGAGAGATGGGGCGGGGGGTGGGGTCAGGGAGGGCAGGCCCATATTGACTCAGCAGTGACCTTGGTAGATGAGTTGACTTCAGCCCCTTCTCCCACTGTATACAGCATGGGTCAGGGCCCTCAGGGGAGCTTGTCCGCACCCCAGTGAATGCTTCTTTGGCTCTGTACCTTGTCTGTGCTTTTCACAAGCCCTGTTCTTCCTGAGAGCTGACATTTCTTGTCACTGCATTCCTTCCACTTTCTTCAGAATGTTTGCAGCTAATGACTTCATGAGAATAAGTACATAAAACCAATACAAAATAAGCCTAAGCTAGTTTGCAAAGGACTCCTGAGCGGGCACATGTAGCCACAGAGTCTGGGCGACACCTCCCTGGTCACTGGGACCAGCTATACTTTTTCCTGGTGTGACATCTAGAAAGGTCTCCTTTCCTTCTGCCATACTGGAATGTACTCGATGGTCTTTCAGCAAGCCACACTGGAAATGGACACTCTGTCACAGAGCTGGTGTGTCAGGACAAGGAGGAGGCTTTGTGCCACACCCTTTTAGCTGCCCTGCAGTGCAATCCTATGAACCAAGAGCGAACCCCTCCACTCTAGCCCAAGCTTCCATCCCCTACCCCTGAGCCCTGCTTGTGTTCTCCCCCACTTCTCCCCCTTGGCCACCTCCTTCAAGAAGTGTCCTTGGGGCAGTCTACACTCAGCCCGCCATATCCAAGCTCTATGTGCGCTGTCAAACTCTGCCAACAGGCCTGCATTGCTCAGCATCTGGCCTCTACTTCTTCAGCAGAGACACAGACCACTCCTCATCGTATGTGGTACCCAGCAGGGTGCCCACCTCATTGCGGATGGATGTAGAGATTGGCAGACCAGCTCTTGCCTTCTCAGCCCATCCCTGCCATCTGGGCTGGAGGCAGGGGCCATGCTGGAGTGGTGGGAGCATTGGGCTGCAGATAAGAATGCATTAGCTCAAAAAAAAAAAAAAAAAGAATGCATTAGCTCCAGCTTCATGGGACTCTGACTATGCTCTGTGGTCTTTGCAGGAGACGGGGCTTAAGGTGAACCAACCGGCATCTTTCGCGGTGCAGCTCAATGGGGCACGGGGCGTGATCGATGCTAGGGTACACACACCCTCAGGAGCTGTGGAGGAGTGCTATGTTTCTGAGCTGGATAGTGGTGAGCTGGCCCTGCCCCTGCCACCTCCTGCCAGTCTGGGATCTCTGGGGAAGGGGTGGAGAAAGGTAGAGACTCACTCACCAAGCTTCTGCCCCACAGATAAGCATACCATCCGCTTCATCCCCCATGAGAATGGTGTCCACTCAATTGATGTCAAGTTCAATGGTGCCCACATCCCTGGAAGCCCCTTCAAGATCCGCGTTGGCGAGCAGAGCCAAGCTGGGGACCCAGGCTTGGTGTCAGCCTACGGACCCGGACTTGAGGGAGGCACTACTGGTGAGTGTGTGGAGCTAGGTGGGGAGCAAGGTTAGATTTTGGGGGTGTGGTCAGACACTCATTGGGAGGTCAGGCGCTTGCTGGTACTGACTTGCAGTATTGCCCAAGGACCCCAGGGCTCCATTCTGGGCTGTGCTCTTTCTAACCTTCAACCACACTCTCTCTGTTCTACAGGTGTGTCATCAGAGTTCATTGTGAACACCCAGAATGCAGGCTCAGGGGCCTTGTCTGTCACCATCGATGGCCCTTCCAAGGTGCAGCTGGACTGTCGGGAGTGCCCTGAGGGCCATGTAGTCACTTACACTCCCATGGCCCCTGGTAACTACCTCATTGCCATCAAGTACGGTGGCCCTCAGCACATTGTGGGCAGCCCCTTCAAAGCAAAGGTCACGGGTGAGTACCCTGGGCGGAGAAGCTTCATACAGCCCAAGCCTACCTGGCTCTAGTGGCCAGTCACATTGGATTGTAGTCTGTCCTCAGTTATGGTCAAGTAACCATGGTGGGGGTGGGCCCAACTAGGCAGCATTCCATTCTGTAGCATTGTGTTTAATCATCTTTAAAAACACAACTCTTGGGACTGGAGAGATGGCTTGGAGAGTAAGAGCACTGGCAGCTCTTCCAGAGGTCCTGAGTTCAATTCCCAGCAACCACATAGTGGCTCACAACCATCTGTCATGAGATCTGGTGCCCTCTTCTGGCATGGAGGTGTACATGCAGAAGGAATATTATATATAATGAGTAAATACATCTTTTTTGAAAGAACAAAAGAAAGAAAGAAAGAAAAGAAAATAAAGAAAGAGAAAGAAAGACAGACACAACTCTTTTCTTCAATGCTGGGGTTTAAACCCAGAACCATGTCAGTGTTAGACAAGTACTACTACTGAACTAGACCTCTAGTTTATTCTGTTTTAAAGCCATACTCCTGTGAGTTAACCTGAGTCCCTGGAGGAAGTCTGGAGAATGAGGGATGGAGCCAGAAGAGGCTCAGGCCCAGGAATAGCAGGGAGTGGAATGGGCTGGGAGCGGCTTGTTTGGAGTAGGTTTCATTCTTCCAGAGCTGCGGCTGAGGGCAGGAGGGTCCCGGTGCATTCAGTTTCACTGAGGCCCGTCCCAGAAGCTTGTCAGTGTCCTAGAAAAGAACAGAAGTCCTTCTGACCAGGCTCTTGGCCACCTCCTCTGCCCTCCAGGTCCCCGGTTGTCTGGAGGCCACAGCCTTCACGAAACATCCACAGTCCTGGTGGAGACTGTGACGAAGTCCTCCTCAAGCCGTGGCGCTAGCTACAGTTCCATCCCCAAGTTCTCCTCAGATGCCAGCAAGGTGGTGACAAGGGGCCCTGGTCTGTCCCAGGCCTTTGTGGGTCAGAAGAACTCATTCACTGTGGACTGCAGCAAAGCAGGTAAGTTCCAGCCGAGAGGCTGGTCTGGGGGCGGAGGAGAGGGAGCAGGAAGCTGGGGGGGGGGCTGCTGGTGGCCCTGGTGTGAGCCGCTCCTCTCTGCTTCCCTCTCCAGGCACCAACATGATGATGGTGGGCGTGCATGGGCCCAAGACCCCCTGTGAAGAGGTATATGTGAAGCATGTGGGGAACCGGGTTTACAATGTCACCTACACTGTCAAGGAGAAAGGAGACTACATCCTCATTGTCAAATGGGGTGATGAAAGTGTCCCTGGAAGCCCCTTCAAGGTCAATGTGCCCTGAATCCCAGAAGTGCCTCCCCAGCCCAGGCCCCCAACTCCTGCCAAACTCACACCTACACCAATGTGCCACAACCATATGCACACTCGCAGAATCAGAATCACACCTGCCTTGGGTGTGAAGTGAGTGGAGCAACCTCCCGCCTCACCACGCAACTGAGGGTTGGAAGGCCTTTATCTGTCTGGGATCAGTGTCCCTCCTGTGTGGCGTGAGGGCAGACTGGAGCCAGGCTCAGGGGTAAGGAGTTAGACGGGGTTGGGGGTCTGTGGAAGCCCCAGGATCATAGTGGGGCTGAAGCCAGTGGGCAAGCACTGAGTTGGGGTGTCTGTGGGAGAAGTCACCCTCACAAGCTGCCAGGCCTGAGGACTCTATCCCGCCCTCTGGTGGCCACAGCCCTAGAGTGTGGGACTTGGAAAAGAACAATGAGAAGAAAATGGAGCCAGAACAAGCAGCTCATGCCATGTGGACTGGCCCCAAGTGACGTGCTCTGCCCACGCCAGGCTTCCTGGGAGACTGATTTCTCTTGTTTTATTATTATTTTTTTATGGTTGCACAGCTCTGCCTTATCAGGGGTCTTTTTTACATATTATTGTGGGGCCCAACTTTCTGGGAAACTTTTGCACATGTGGAAAACACCAAATAAAGTGTAGCTGTTGCGGAGGCTTGGCTGTTCTTTATGGATGTGTGTGCTTGTCCGCTGTTGTCCCCTGACCCAGAGTAGAGGGCCACACAGAGGCCAGATAGTTGTTCCCCAGAGACCTGACCCCAGGCTTAGGGCAAGGGCCTGGGGAAATCAAAAAGTCTGGAAAGTTCACTGAAAGAGGACCTGCTGGAGAATTAGTCTCACACTAGCTGGAAGGTTGGTAGATGGCAGAGAGTGGACACTATTAAGGGTGACTGGAAGGCCACTTACATTCAACCCAACCTGAAAGATGTTCTTCAAATTAGGTTCTTAGAACTGTGACCATGCTGGGTGGTAGTGGTGCACACTTTTAATTCCAACATTTGGGAGGCAGAGGCAGGCCGATCTCTGTGAGTTTGAGGCCAGTCTGGTCTACAGAGCAAGTTCCAGGATGGCTATAGAGAAACCCTGTCTCAAACAAACAAACAAAAAACAAAACAGAACTGTGACCACAAAAACCAGAATCCCAGCACTCGGGAGGCAAAGGCAGATCTCTCTGAGTTTGAGGCCACCCTGGTCTACATAGTGAGTTTCAGGACAGCCAGGGGTACATAGAGAGACCCTGTCTTAAAGATAAAAAACAAAAAACCAAAGAACTGTGACCACCAGCTCAAGCAGTAACACTCTTTACCCAACAGAAACCAAATGAAACTCCTGACCCTCACTCCAGACCCTAGGTCAGACCTGCACCAGCTATACCCTCACCTCAAGTCTTGACCTAGCTCAGGTCTCCTTCTGGACTACATAGCAGCTTCTGAACTAATCTCTTCCATGCAGCTAGAGCAGGTCTCATTAAAGGCCTCGTGTCCCTCTGGTTTAGAGCCAGGGCCGCTGTGGCTCTGGTCCCATTCCAGGACCTCCCTCCCTGAGGGAGATGGTCTCCACCCTCCCCTGAGTTCAACCTATCTCCCCATGTGGTTGGACAGTGCACCCAATCCCTATCTGTACTCTGCTCCATAGTTTCCTGGATACCTGTGCTGCAGTTCTGGCCTCTGTCTGGAACGCCTTCGCCTTCCCACACTTGTCTTTCTGGCCACCAGGAAGCTTTCTTGGGCTTCTGTTGGCCTCTTCTGAGTCACTACCACCAATTTCCACGCTTCTGTGGGGCACACGTCTGTTTATGGTTATTACCCTGATCTGTGGACAGAGACACCCATGGCCTCCACAACCGTCTAAGCTCCTGACCCCGAGAGTTCTATACAGGCATGAATGATATGTGAACAGATTGCAAAGCAGGGCTAAAGCTCACTTCACCAGATGGATCCCACAACAATAGACCCATCCCCATGCACACCACAGTGGTGCCACCAAGACCCAAGACAATGTGACCCCAGCCCCCAAACCTGACCCCTTTCAGTGACCAGTCTGCTTCCTCATTCTCTATTTAGGTTTCTTCTTTCCCTTCATGTCCCAAGAATGAGGCAGGACAGAAAGACTCGTGGGACATGAGACAGAAAAGGCGCCTCCTCACTCCCAGAGTCTGGTTCAAGGCTGAGAGTCAAGAATTCCAGCACACACAAAGACATGTGCTCAACTCTGTTCATAGCAGCTTTGTTTGTCATAGCCAGAACCTGGAAACAACCTAAATGTCCTTTGATTGAAGAATGGATAAGAAAAAATGATACATTTACACAATGGAGTACTACACAGCAGAAAAAAAATAATGGCAGCTTGAATTTTGCAGGAAAATGGATGGAACTAGAAAACATTATTTTTTTTAAATATTTTTTTATTTCTTATGTATACAATATTCTGTCTGTGTGTATGCCTGCAGACCAGAAGAGGGCACCAGACCTCATTACAGATGGTTGTGAGCAACTATGTGGTTGCCGGGAATTGAACTCAGGACCTTTGGAAGAGCAGGCAATGCTCTTAACCATTGAGCCATCTCTCCAGCCCTAGAAAACATTATTTTGAGTGAGGTAACCCAGACACAGAAAGACAATTATCACATGTACTCACTCATAGGTGGTTTTTAAACATAAAGCAAAGAAAACCAGCCTACAAACCACAATCCCAGAGAACTTAGACAACAATGAGGATACTAAGAGAGACTTACATAGATCTAATCTACATGGGAAGTAGAAAGTAGAAAAAGACACGATCTCCTGCATGAATTGGGAGCATGGGGGCCTTGGGGGAGGATTGAAGGGGGAAGGGGAGAGGCAGGGAGGGGAGCAGAGAAAAATGTAGAGCTCAATAAATATCAATTTAAAAAAAAAGAATTTTGGCACAATTCACATTTTCTGTGAAGACTGCCAACCTAGAGACAATACTCCTTTTCTGGAGAGATATTTCAAATAAAACTGTTAAAATGGCAATGACCCATGCTTAAGGCCTATGCATGAATGGCCTTTCTTCCCTTCTGCAATCAGGAAGCTTCCTGGGACTCTTACAAATAAGACTAAACTGTTGTTGACAATGAAAACATGTTAAGTTCCTCAGGCTTCTCTTGTGATTTAGGACTGTAGTTATCAGCTGTAAGCCTACCCAGGGCACATCGGGAACCACCCTGTGATCTCATGTAAGCTCCTTAGTAACCCTTTGAAATGTGACTACAGAAATCACCAAAATAACACATATGGCTATGGTTAAGACACCTCATTCTCTCTTGAGAAGCACACACCCATGTTTGAATACATCCTATCCTTCCCCTGAGAACCTCACAGCTAAGCACATCTATTAATCTCGCTATTAAATTCAAACTCTCCTTGGTGCTGGCTCCTCCTGAAATTCTTTTCTGAAATGAAACAAAAAAAACAAAAACAAAAAACAGCTTAACTAAGAGAGGTCTCAGAAACAAAGCAAAACAAAACAAAACAAAAACCTCCCAGACCGCTGCAATGGCAACATAGAACTATGTCCCCTGCCCCTGTCACACTGTAAGTGACAGGAAGTATTTTCCTCTCCTTTCTCTGGATCTGCCATCAAGGCCCCTCTGGAACGTCTCTTTATTGCATCCCAGCTCTTCCCACTGAGATTTCTCACTTTTCCTCTGTCCCTGCAGAGAGCTCCTGAGAACAGAAATCATGTTCTATTAATCATTCGTCCCTAGCTCCTACTCATGGTCCACTTTTGATAAATGGCGGTTAAAAGATGGAGCAGTGATGAGCGCGGCACTCCTCAGCTCCTTAAGGCTCATTCAACCCATTGAAGGCAGGTTTGCTGTCTTGGGCACCCAGCCACCTGTGATCATACAGGACTTGTGCCAGGTGCTGAAGCAAATGGTTCTATCTACACCCTCACACTCCCTCACTCCCTACCTGTCCCTCCTTGCTCCAGATTGAGCTGGTTTGCTGACCTCCCTGTGACTTGAAGCCCTCACACATAGTGGGTCAGCTGCTCTCACCCAGTCATAGTGCGGCAGCAGGTGCTGAGCAGCTGTGGGCCTCTCCCCAATCCTCTTCCAATCCTGTGACACGGCCCTGAGAACTTCAGTGCCAAGCCTAAAAGGAAGCCTCAAAACAGCGGGATGGAGATGCCCCCAAATCCCAGGCCACATTGTTTCTATTTTACTTGTAGTTGTGACCAAATACCTGGCAAGAAGCAACAGAAGGGATGATGGGTTAATTTTGGCTTGCAGCTTGAAGTTACAGTCTGACAGGGTGGGGAAGACACAGCAAGGAAAAGCTTTTGACTGGGGTGGTCAGAACGCGAGGCTGCTAACACACATGGAGAGGATCAGGGTGCAGAGAACACGTCTGACCAGCTCAGAGGACACTCAGATCACATTAGACACACCTACTTTCCAGGCACCATCACTTCCGTTTGCTTCCCCTCCCCCGTCCTGTAGTCCTGCCTCTATACACAGCATAGCCCCAGGATAGCTCTATTGCTATCCAGTGATGATTGATTACCCTTTACTCCTCACGGAAACTTCCTGATTCTTTAATTTTGTTGGTCTGGTTCCTGAGATAGGAGTTTGCTGCAAGGAGCAGTCTGAACTCTTGTAGACCAGGAGTTGGCCTTGAACTCATAGATCCACCCGCCTTTGCCTCCCAAGTGCTGAGACTAAAGGTGCAGGCACTGCCTAGCCTTTTGTTGTTGTTGTTTGAGATGGGTTTTAAAAAACAATTATTCACATTTATTTAGCTATTCAGTGTGCCTCTGTGTGTGCCTATGTGTTCCAGAACACAAATGGAGAGGTCAGAGGACAACTTGCAGAACTTGCTCCTCTCCATCCACCATGGAGGTTCTAGGGATTGAAACTCGGGTGGTCAACTGTGTGGCAAGTGCCCTTACTGAGCCCTCTTGCTAGCCCCAAGACAGTCTCACTATATAGTCCTGGCTGACCTTGAACTTGTGGCAGTCCTGCTTCAACTTCCTAAACGCTAAGGTCACTTCTATATACGCTCTAAATTTAGCAATGAACACAAGGCCTTGCCTCTCTACAGTGTAACCAATTCACCATTTTAGTAATTAAATATATGTTAGTAATTGTTAGCCACGGCATAGCTAATGTGCATGTGTGGACGACACTGACTTAGACCTGAACTTTCCAGCTAGCGGATATCTTTTCTTGGACGATTGTGGTTGTCCACGTCTGTAATCCCAGACTGAGGCAAGAATTGGAAAGTCTGACACCTGACTGGGCAAAACAAACAAACACAGGGGGGGAGGAATTAGTGGTGAACTCCTATAATCCAGTATTCAGGAGAAAGAGGCAGTAGGATCACTCACTGCAAGTTCAAAGCCAGCCTGGTCTACATTCTGAGTTCCAGGCAGCAAAGGCTACACAGGTTTCAAAAAACAAACTGCCCAATAAAATCAAAACAAGGGGCAGGGGTGTGGTGGAGGCACAAGCCTTAAATCCTAGTACTTTGGAGGCTGAGGCAGCAGGACCACCAAAAGTTTGAGGCCAGGTTAGGCTAAATAGTAAAACCCTATCAAGAAAGGAGAGGAGAAAGGGAGGGAAGGAGGGAGGGAGAATACACCCTCAGCTATAGCCACTAGGAGCAACCCCTATGTACATTTACAACGTTGCCTTTTCAAAGGTGGGCATGCCTATCTTCCAGCACTCTTGTTCCTGAGGACCGGTCTCTACCCTCCTCTCTGTCCCCTCTCTCTCCTCTTCCAATAAACCTCCCAGTGAGCCCTGCTGCTACATGGTGTGACCTCTTCGTGGCGGTTTTTAAAATACAACAGAAGGGGCGGGGGAAGGAGGAAGGAAGAAAGAAAACACCAAACCATGCACCAGATTCACCGGAAGACAGGAAGGCCCATAGGGTGCACTATGACCTCATACCCATGCCCCCCACCTCCACCGCCCCGCGAGTCTCCGAAAGAACAAATGTAACAACAACAACAACAAAATTTTTAAACCAAACAAACTATACACAAACTTTGTTCTGTGTGGAAAGTAGCAGTGGGATCAGGAATCCAAGGCCATCTTCTCTTACACTGCAAGTTCGAGACTGTCCTGGACTATATGAACAACTGTCTCAAAAAGCCAAAAACAAAATAACATACACAAAAAAAGAGAGTATGCCCCCTGAAGTCTCGGCTTCTAATAACTCTAGGTTCAAACAAACGTTTCTTCCAGAAGGAAGGAATAAAAGAACGCCCGAGAGACGCCTCTGCCGCTCAGCCTTCTGGGAGACGTAGTTCCGTGGTTCCGGCCTCTATGGCGCAGGAGCACTGAGGCGTGTTCTGCTAATGCGCATGTAGGCGGGGAACCGCGCATGACTGAAGGGCGGGGCCGGTGCGGGGGCGGAGCATCACAGGTGCCGGGTGAACGCTCTGCTCTGCCGACGGAATGGCGGGTAGGGGTAAACTAATCGCGGTGATTGGAGACGAGGACACGGTGACGGGTTTCCTGCTGGGCGGTATAGGGGAGCTTAACAAGAACCGCCACCCTAATTTCTTGGTAGTGGAGAAGGATACTACCATCAATGAGATCGAAGACACTTTCAGGTACGGTAGCCTGTGAGGCCTAAATGAATGGGTCCTTCTGCTTGTAAGCGCTAGAATTAGCGGCATGTTTACCTGGGTGTCAAGCGCCGATAGGGATCGAGATGGTCATGGAAGCCATCAGCCCCTCCGGAGCAGAGGCCTCCGCTGCCTAAGTTCCCTTTTGGGGCTCGGAGGGGCCCGACGTACGGCAGGTCCACGAGCTCCCCGTCACATGATTGTGTGTCAGGTTAGGAGAGTCGGGCTTGTTGTCCGCCCCTGCTGTAATTGGACGCCGGGAGCCTCCTGTCGGTGGAGACCCGCAGGTTCAGCGCCTCTTCCGGGTCCCTGACGATCACCTGTAGTGTATTCTCTGGACCTTAGGTTTCGAGTCGTACCCTAAACCACATCCAGTGTGAGTCTGGACCGTGGGCTCGTGTTTGTGTGTGTACACGCTTCATTTTTCTTAGAGGCTCACAACTGTCCTGTAAGGTGGTGGTTATTTCTGCCTTACAGGTGAGAAAAATAAAGGGCGGATAGGTTAAGGCACAGGTCTAAAGACACACCAGTCGTAAGAGGCTCAGCCTAGGTCAACTCTTTCTCGTTTATTTGTTTTTGTTTAATTCAGGGTTTCTCTGTGTCGTCCTGGAACTTGCTTTGTAGACCAGTCAGGCCTTGAACGCAGAGATCCGCCTGCCTCTGCCTCCTGGGTGCTGGGATTAAAGGTATACGCCACCGCTGCCGGCCTCTTTTTATTTTTATTTTTTTAATTACTGAGTCTCTGTGTGTGCTGTGTGACCGTGGATAACACTTGTCACTGCACACACATAGAGATCAGAAGCTAACTTTGTGAAGTCAGTTTTCTCTTCCCACGAGCTAGTTCCGAGGCACCTTTACCCACTGAGCCATCTTGATTGTTCCCCTTTGCCTTTCTTAGCTAGTGCCAGCTCTGCGCAGCTCTCTGCAGTCTGCCTTGGGGCTTCCATTTGTCTTGAGCACATTGGGCAGAACATCTGGAAAGTATGGCCTTCCACAAAGACCTTGTGCTTCAAGCCCTCACTTTGTTCCAAAAGGTGGGTGCAGGCCTTCCTTTTAAGCCAGGAAGTGTCCTGTTGACCAGAATTGAGGGTGCCAACTCTCTATTCTTTCTCTCCTTTTCCAGGGCTACTGTACCAAGTCTCAGGAACAAATTGCCCTCACCTGTTTTCCCTAAATAGCCCAGTCCAGGGACACTGGTTGAGACTAGTTCCCACTGCCTGGGATGTGGCAGGCTCAGACCTGGGATACTATGATGATCAGCTGATCTCTAAGCAGTGTGGCAAAGTGACCTCCAATATCATTGGAGGACAGATTTTACTTCTAAGAATTTCACATGTTTCCAACAAGAAGGGATCCTAAAATGATCAAGTCAAATCTATCTCATGCTTAGCACAAAGCGGATAAAGTAAATTATTATTGTTTTGTTTTTCAAGACAGGGTTTCTTTCTGTAGCCTTGACTGTCCAGGAACTCAATCTGTAGACCAAGCTGGTCTCAAACTCACAGAGAGCTGCCTGCCTCTGCCTCTTAAGTGCTGGAATTAAGTGTCTTCTACCTCCTGGTTTTCTCTCTCTCGCTCGCTCTTTCTTTTTGTTTTTTTTTTTTTTTCAGTAAATTATTTTTAATGATTAGATGTGTGTCTGTGGCGGGGGGGGTGTGAGTGATCACATGATAGGAAAACCATAATGACGGTTTCTGTCTGGAAATTGTGATTCCATCATTGCTGAGTCTCCTCTTTCTGTCTTTAGCTTATAGCAGATGTCATCCTAGCCCATCCCCCTGCCCTCAAGCAGTGTAGACCTTGAGGCCTTCGGTGGTCTCCTCAGCCCTATATCTTAAAATTTCTACTTTCTCAACCTTCATCTTCATCATAAGAGTCTTGTTTCTAGAATCTTCTTATGCTGATACAAATACATACATACCTACTTCCCTCTCCTCCCTTTCCTACCCAGAGGCAGCATATAGAATGCACTGACATGCACCCATGTTAATATGGTTCAAGCTTCTGAATGCAATTGCTTTATCCAAGGAAAGCTATGGTTGAGACCCGTGTGCCCCCTGGTCACTGCCATTCTCCTCTTCTTCCCTAACAGGCAGTTTCTAAACAGGGATGACATTGGCATCATTCTCATCAACCAGTACATCGCAGAGATGGTTCGGCATGCCCTTGACGCCCACCAGCGCTCCATCCCAGCAGTTCTGGAGATCCCATCCAAGGAGCATCCCTATGATGCAGCCAAAGACTCCATCCTGCGCAGGGCCAAGGGCATGTTCACGGCTGAAGACCTGCGCTAGGGCTCCGCAACCGCCAGCCCCTCTCACTCCCAGACCTCTCCCAGTTTGCCATCCTCTATTTAAGTTTCACACTTGGCTTCCAGCCCCTCCCTTCCTCTTCACTGAGTGGCTCCTAAGCTGTTGGGGTTCTGCTGTTCAGATCCAGGCTGGTTAGGGAGAGAAAGCCCAACCATCTTCTCTCTCTACCCCCTCCTCCCTGTGCTGTTACACAGTGTCATTGTTGATATTAAAAGAATATTCTCTCCAAATGCATGCTGGAATGGATATGTGAAGGGTGCAGTGTTGGGGTATATTAGATCAACAAATAGGCGAAAGCTACCAAAGAACCAGGTGATGGAGAAGAGTTGAGCCAGGAGCCTAATTCAAGGACTGGTCACCTACATCATAGACGGACCTCAGGGATGGAGCCCAGTCCCTACCTTTGTGCCTTTACTCAGTTTTCAAGGTGCTGGGAGGGGCCTTGCCCAAGCAATAAAAACAATCGCATAGGATTGTCATTCTAGATCATTCTCACTCCACCTGTAGTTTAAGACCCTTTGGTGTGGAATGGCCCTTTCACAAGGGTCACCCAGGACCATCAGAAAACAAATATTTCCATTACAGTTCATAACAGTAGCAAAATTACAGTTATGAAGTAGCAATGAAAATAATTTTATGGCTGGGGATCACCACAAAATGAAGAACTGTATTAAAGGGTCACAGCGATAGGAAGATTGAGAACCACTGTTTTAGCTAGAGCTTGGAGCCTTCAGGTTTGGGGATCAAGGTGTTTAGTTAGTGAGCCCTGCCCCAGGCTGACTCAGAAAGGGTGACCCAGGACATCTGCTGAGGGCAATGGCAGGTAGAACTCTGGCCCTGTGTGAGGTGAGGCTCGGTTGCCAGGTGACTGTCTCAGGGCAGCCCCCCACTGTCTCTGCCCGCTGTGCTCACTCAGCAATAGCCACTGCGATAGTGCTTATTCCCTTGCTGCCATGTCGAGGCAGCTCAACATGGACACCCTGCGGCAAAACTTCTGGAAGGAGGAATACCTCAGAGAGATGAGGTTGCGCTGTGAATGGCACCGCAAGTATGGGACTCTGGTGAAGGCCAAACAGAGGGCTAAGGCCGCAGCTCGCCTGCCCCTCAAACTGCCCACCCTGCTGCCTAAGGCCCCGGACTCACCACCACCTGTCTCCAAAGCAGTCCCTTCTAAGGCCCCCAGCCCTGCCCCAGAGGCTCCTTTACAGTCAGAAATGTACCCAGTACTGCCTGACACCAAAGCCCTGCTCTATGAAGGCATCTCCCATGACTTGCAGGGACGCTACCAGTATCTCAACGCCCGAAAACTTGACCTGCCAGAGACGCGCTACCTGTTCCCCATCACTACCAACTTCACATATGGCTGGCAGCTGGGTGAGCCCCAACCTCCCATAAATGAGTCACCTCACAAACATAAACTTCTGCTTTATGCTGGAGAACCTGGCATCTTAGGGGAAGGCCAGGTTGTATAAACAGGGCAAGGAAATAGATCTAAAAGACAAGCCCTGTGAAATGAAGGGATGGTGGGGGCGGGGGGGCATGTGCTTCCGGTTGGATTGTTAGCAAAGGTGGGACTTGAGGCTTTTAAGGCTGAGGGTAAATGATGTGGGTAGGGCTTTGAATTTTATCCTAATTTGAGGGGCAGCTAGTGAGGGGTGTTGCAATGAAATAACCACATGGAAGTTGTATTAATTAAATTACTGCCTGACCCATTAGTTTTAGCCTCTTATTGGCTAACTCTCACATCTTAAACTAACCCATTTCTGATAGTCTGTATGTCATCATGGGCTTGTAGCTTTCTGGCATGATTCTAACCAGCGTCCATCTTGGGTAGGAGCAGCATGGCGTCTGGTTTAAGAGGTGATACTGGATTTGGGAAATTGAAGCATCTAGCAGATGAGCTAGGAATTTGTTTTGTATTATCTTCACAAGGGTAGGATTAGCAGAACTGAGATCAAGGATGTTTTGGACAAAACTCAGTGGATCTCATTAATGGCTTCAGTGTGACGGGGACAGCCATCAATGGCAATGCACAGATTTCATTGTAGTTGCTGATTAGAGGAGACAATGCTGGAGATGTGTGAAGACAGACCTGTGTTGGCCATAGTAGGCTCCGTAAGTCACTGAGGCAGCTATGTGGGGAAGCATGGCCTTGAGTTAGCTCAGGGGGACTCACCACAGTGTAAGGGCTATTTAAAGCAAAGAATGGAAGGTGGACCAGAAGGTAGGGGTAGCATTGGGCCCACACCCCGCCCCAGGCTGAAGGTAGGTCATCAGCCGGGACAGAGACAGGAGGAGAAGCTCGGTGGCTCTTCAAAAGTGGGAAAGGGCTAAGGCCGCGGGTGTCACTGCTTTGATGAGGGCCCTTGAATGTCCATTTACTACCAGTCAGGAATTTCTAGGAAGTGTGTCCTGCTGCCTGAGTGTGCAGAAATTTGGATGATTGGAGAGCAACACAATTCCCTCATATCCCCAGTACCACACAAGTAAGGGGAGCAGCTTCCCAACAAAAGCAAGAGGATGCCCCAGAAGGGGATAGAGGACGAAGGAAGTTCCATGTCTCCACAGTCTGTCCATGTGACAATCATAGCTAGAGGCCCTGGGGAAAGAGTGGCCCTGGCAGAACATCTTAGAACTGGGTTACCATGGCAGACAGCTGCAGGCCACACTGCCATCACTGCTGAGTCCAGTTGTCCACCACCCATACATATTTTCCTGTAGCCCTCACTCCTCAGAAGCCCTTTTCATTTATTCACACGGAATAGAGCCATGGGCAGAGTCCTAGGGATATGTGGCAGGACTCCTGTACTCCAAAAAACCATTCGTAGAGTCTGACATCTCTTCCCAGGCCCTGCAACAAAGCAGGAATTGGTCTCCTGCAAGATGTGCCGCATTGAGTCGTTCTTCCGTAAGAATGGAGCCTTTGCACTACTGGACCCCCGGGACCTGGCCCTCTGACCTTGGGCCAGGCAGTGACAGAGGAGCAGAAAGAGGAAATAATAGGGTTCTGGTGTAGCTGCATTGCTGTGTGTGTGTTTGTTCTGCCTGGCCTTTATGCTTCCCTCGGAACCTTTCTGAAACTGCCTCACACTTGGGGTTACCCTTTAGCTTTTTCCTTAGCCATCATGTTCATAACTCATGGCGACCCAGCAAGGCAGGAGCAGGCTGGATGGTGTGCACACTATTCTCCAGGACTAGGCTTCACAGTGCCGGGGGACAGTAGATCCTGGAAGTTCTGGGTGTTCCTGGGAAGACAGTGACTTGTCAATCAGATGTTAGGGCAAGGTAGTGCCTACCATTCCCTGCCCGCCCCTCACCTGGCCCCGAGTGCCCGCAGCCACTGAGTCCTTCCTCGGTACACTTGTTCCAGCTGCTCTCGCAAGGTGTGTCTCCATCCTACCGCATCCTCCTAGGTGGCAATAACTCTGAGCGGGCTAGTGCAGCCAGCAGGGTACCGTCCAGCGCCGCCCCTCTCCCGCTGAACCCCTCTGAAACCGGAAGCCTCTGGCTGCTGCCCTCCCCTCCAGGCCCTCCCCAGGTTCTTGCCTGTAGTGTCATTTGAGCCGCTCTGGGAGGAAGCCCCAACGGGTGAACCCTGCGGTGATGGTTCCCAAGAATGCGGAGTCGTTCCAGGACCTGGGGAGGCGGCAATGAGCTGGGCTCTGCCTCGGCGACCCTGCCATCGCCTCCGCCAACGGCAGACTGGGCCCTGGGACGCACCCGCAGCCGCTGATGCTCGCGGTCCTGCCGCCGCCGCTCCCTGGCTGCGCCATGCAGCTCCAGCAGCCGCTGCAGAGCCTCCTGCTCAGTGCGGTCCAGTGCCTCCTCCGTGCTCCCGGGCTCGGGCCATGCGGCCTTCAAGGAATTGGGGTCCCTAGGGCCTCTCTGCTCCCAGATTGTGCCAGGAAGCCTCGTCTGGGGCTCCTGTTCCCCAAAGGCCGATATCCCACCTTGTGGGTCTTGGAGCAGCCGCTGGGCAGGAGGCAACAGGACACAGGGAGAAGCCCACTTCCCTTCCTGGGTCAGCTGGGTGCTACTACCTGGGGGTCCTGGTATCTCGGTTTCCACACACTGGGGGATCGGTTTTCCTGGGAACCTGCAGAAATCCCTGGAATGGCTCTGAGAGTCGCCCTCTTCCTGGCGCCATACTGTCGCTTTCCCCCAGACTTCTGACTTACTGTCTTCCCCAAACTGAGGGATTTTGAATTCCTGGCCCTGCTGAGACTGTTTTCTTTCTCTTTGACTCTGAGGAGCCCCTTTGCCTAGTCTCGGAATTGACTCTCCCTTATACCACGGCAGCGACTGCCCACGCTGACCCTGTGGGGTCTCCTCAGGGTGGCCCTGAAGAGAGTCTGCCAGCAGTGGCAGCGGTTCTGCGCTCTCATAGCTTAGGCCAGTGTCAAGCCCCTTGGAGGGATTTTGAGATGCTGGCAAGCCCTGGGAAGCCAGGTCAGCCGGCTCTGGGGATTCCTGGCCCAGCTTTCCCTCCTGTGGGCTTCTGAGAGTCTGTCCATTGGAACTCTGAACGTTTGGCTCTTCTCGACTCTTTTCTTCCATCTTGTCTGGGTCCTAGGAAGAAAAAATATTTGGGGCCCAAAAAGTTTGTGCTCTTCCCTCAGCGCCTTGCATATCACATTACTGCCACCGCCACTACCCACCCACTTTTGCTGATCCCCGAGTGGGCTAAACCCATTTTATGTGGTGTAAAAGGGTCCCTCCTTCCTCTAGCTGTAGGAGGCAGCCCCACCTCACCCCAGCAACCTTCTCCCTGGCAAACTCCACCCTGCTGCCCCTGAGGGGACCCTTGCCCGTAAAACCCTTTGCCCCTTTGACCTTAAGCTCTGAGTTTTCTGGCTCCTTGAGGTTTCTGCTGCCTGTGGGATGTAAGCAACCTAAGGGGGAAGTCAGACATGGACTAATGTCTACTGCTGTCCAGGCTCTGGCACCCATTCCATCTGAATTAGAATGCAGATGCCTGGGGTGGGCCCTGTGAGGTAGGCGTCCCAGGAGTGGAGGTTCACAACCCACACACCTTCATTCCCACCACCTGCCATGCATGGCCTACCACGTGTTTCCTGTGTCCACAAATGGCCAACCCCAACTTCCTCATCTTTTTAGCTCAAAGAGATCTGCACAGTTCCTTGTGTTCCAAGAACACTACAAGAAGGGCCCATTTGCTGAGGTCCTTCTAGGACCCACACTTTGTCCGGGTATGCTGGCTCAGGCCCTCAGGAGACACCCCCCCCGACACACACACACACACACACACACACACACACACACACACACTGTGTGTGCCATACTCTCCCTGCTATGAAGGAAAACCCTACTCTTTGTTTCTGGCAATAAAATCAAAGGAAATTTACAATGAAATTTTAAACCAGAGCCTGGCTTAAAACTGTCAAGTCTTCATAATTAACAAAAGAAATCCCAAAAGAGGGACGTGCTGTCGCTGCTTCTTGCAGCTGCGGGAAAGAGAGCCTCTCTGCAGCCACGGAACTGAGGGTCTGTTTTTCATTGCTCCTAAACCCAGCTCCTTTGCAAGAAGACTGTTACCTCTTTCTCTTGCAAGGAAAACAGTATTCTCAGCAGTAACCACAAGGGTGTGTTTTCTATGGAAATACATGCAACTTCAAAGGGCTCTTTGAACTTACAAGATTCTTGGCTTTAGAAAATCATTGCCAAAAGGTGGGGAAAAAACCTCCTACGCTCTTCCTTCTGAGCCCCCACTCCCCAGGTAATATAGTGTAGTGAGCACCCTACTCCCAGGTAATATAGTGTAGGGAGCACCCCACCCCAAGGTAATATAGTGTAGGGAGAATCCCACCCCAAGTAATATAGTGTGGGGAGCATCCTACCCCCAGGTAATATAGTGTCGGGAGCACTCTCTCCAGGTAATATAGTGTAGGAGAACCCCACCCCAAGGTAATATAGTATAGGGAGCACCCCACCCCCAGGTAATATAGTGTAGTGAGCACCCCACCCCAGGTAATATAGTGAAGGGAGCACTCCCTCCAGGTAATATAGTGTGGGGAGCATCCCACCCCCAGGTAATATAGTGTAGGGAGCACCCCACCCCAAGGTAATATAGTGTAGGGAGCACCCCACCCCAGGTAATATAGTGTAAGGAGCATCCCACCCCCAGGTAATATAGTGTAGGGAGCACTCCCTCCAGGTAATATAGTGTGGGGAGCATCCCACCCCCAGGTAATATAGTGTAGGGAGCATCCCACCCCCAGGTAATATAGTGTAGGGAGCACCCCACCCCCAGGTAATATAGTGTAGGGAGCACTCCCTCCAGGTAATATAGTGTAGGGAGCATCCCACCCCCAGGTAATATATTGTAGGGAGCACTCCCTCCAGGTAATATAGTGTGGGGAGCATCCCACCCCCAGGTAATATAGTGTAGGGAGCACTCCCTCCAGGTAATATAGTGTAGGGAGCATCCCACCCCCAGGTAATATGGTGTGGGAGCACCCCACCGCAAGGTAATATAGAGTAGGGAGCACCCCACCCCAGGTAATATGGTGTAGGGAGCACTCCCTCCAGGTAATATAGTGTGGGGAACACTCCCTCCAGGTAATATAGTGTAATTTGTATCCCTGTCTTTTCAAGAGGTAGCATTCTTGTAAAAACTCTGTCAATGAAAAAAAGAACTTCCAAGTGGTAAAACAATCGGAAGCATATAGCTTTGAGAGATGTATTGCTTGACACATAATTTGAGAATCAATCAATACAGCAGCCTGGAGGAGGGGAGGCCAGGGCACTTCATATCCTATTCTCTCACAAGGTTGTGTCTCCCGCATGGCACTGTACTTGGCATAAGGGTAGCAAATGGGTAGTCTAGGTTTGCTATTCTGTCCCTTCTTCCCTGTTCCTTCTTCAACTGCTGGAGCTTCCCGCCTTAACCCCAGTTCAGTTCAGAATCCCACTGGACACAGTGCCTGAGATAGCTGGTGTCAACTCAGAAACTGGCAATAAAACCTGCTTCCGTCGGGCATGGTGGTGTACCCATAATCCTAGCACTTGTGAGGCTGAGGCAGGAGGATTGTGAACTGAAGATCAGCCTGGATTACACACCAAATTCCAAGTTAAGATGGCCCATGCAAAGCTGGGCAGTGGTGGTGCACACCCAGCACTTAGAAGGCAGGTGGCTGAGTTCTAGGCCAGGTCCTGGTCTACAGAGTGAGTTCCAGGACAGTCAGAGCTACACAGGAGAACCCTGTCTGGGGGTGGGGGAGAACAACAAAACAAAGCAAAAAGGTGGCCTATATAGCAAGGCCCTGTCTCAAAAAAGCAAATAAAATAAAATAAAAATAAATGAAAACCTAATTGCCATCCCCAGCTAACTTGATGGTCAGTAACAAGGTAAGTGATGAAGAGTGACCCGGGATGAGATTGTCCCTGCCTCCCAATCTAGTCTGGTTTACCAGTTCCAGGAGCGCCGGCTCCCTTGACTTCTGGACATGCTCCTGTTGGTGAACAAAGTGCCATCTCTGCAGGCATGATGGGGCCCTCCAGCCTTGGGTCAGCATCACTCCTGGCTTCATCTGAGGCGGATGAAGGATCTGTGGCCTGCCTCCTGCAGGAGTTCAGCAGCTACAGCGGGGAGCAGCCTGCCTGCTAGGCACCCTTGTCCTTTGAGGCTGCTAAGTAAGTCAAGTCGGAATTCAGGGAGCCCCCCCCCCAAGCTCCTGCACCCAGTGGATCCTGGGAGCTGTGGTGTCCTTCCAGGGACTGAGCAAGGGTCTAGAAGGAATTGGAGGTGGGGGGGGGTTGTCACAGGAATTGGGTTCTCTGTCGCTGTGAGGCAGTACCTAGAATGCAGAGTCCCTGGGGAGCAAGACTCACCCCTTGAGGAGCTGATGGCTCTCACTCGGGGCTTCCCCAGCCTGGAGTGGAGGGTGCAGCTTGGAACTCTGCAGAGATTAAGTGAGCCCAGACTCACAGGGTGGCATTCCCTAAGTAGGAAGGAAGCTTCCAGCAGGCCCTCGTGTCTCCCACCTCCTGGCATTCATGCTCTTTGTGACACCTCTTCCTCAAGCCTGGGTGACTTCTTCCTTAGTGGTCACTACTAGCAAACCTTCTGTTCCCACAGAGGATGCCTCAGCCCTGAGAAGCCACTAACCTGACCTCAGTGGTGCCACCCCAAGTTCTCAGTTCTGTTTTGGAGCCGGTCACCTAATCAAAGGATCAGCTGAGCTTGAGCCCTGCATAGGGGAGCCCATGGCAAGGCTGCTCAGCATCTCTGTCTCAGGGCCATGCTGGGCACCACTACCTCTGCCCTCTTGGACCTGCCAGGTGACATCTCTGGGCAGCCACATGGAAAGGCTTTGCGTATGGCCCACAGTTGATTTCACCGGCTGGTTGTTAACTGTGCAGTCTTCAAGTTAGGAGCATTTGATATTTGTTGGGTATGGAACCCTTTTGTCCCAGAGTCCAGTGGTCCTCCCAATGGTCTTTGAAGAAAGATCTAGAAGGATCTATTATTACCCACAACTGGAAGCTTAGAGTCCGCAGGAAACCACCAAGCAGAAATTTGAACCTAGGCCTGTAAATTCTCAAAGCCCATGCATTGCTCACTTTCCCCTCACCCTCTACACCAGCTGGGTGTCACATGGTGCCCCTACTCACCACACTCACCAGATGCTTAGAGTCCCCATCTAGATTCCTGCCACAGGATTGGTTGCACTGGCTCCATGCATGCTGAGTCTTGTCTCTCTGACCATAGACCCTAGCCCAGGGGGGCCAGAAGAGGCCCAGCCCAATCCCAGTCAGCAGCTCCAAGTCCCAGAGAAGCTGCATGGGATGGGAAGCCAGGAAATGAGGGGATTCACACTGCCTTCTGCATCTGCTTCCCCCATGTGCCAGCATCTACCTTCTCCTGGGCCCGTAGACTCTGCTCCATCTCCAGCAGCGTCATGGGTAGGTCCAGCCCTGGGGGACCATCCCAGCCCTCATGTACCTGGAACGGGAATCATGGGTGTCAGGTCCCCATCTATTTGTCCCCTGGAAGCAGCCCTCAGCCTTCCGTACCTGCACTAATGCAGTTTGCAGCTGGCCTAGACCTGCAGGGCGCTGGAAGAGAAGTTGGTGAAGGGTGAAGGCTTGCTTGAGGCTACAGGGGAGTCTTGGACCCCCAGGGGTGGTTGCCTGTGCCATGGGGAAGACAACAGGACAAATGTCCTCTTCCTCTTCTGTATCTGTATCTGCCACAAGGGCCTCAAGAGAGGTGAAGGACAAGGAACAAAAGCTTGGATTTCAATAATGCAGGGCTCTGACACCTGAGCAGGGCCAGGCTGAGCAGGAGCCTCCCAGGGACACTAGGCTCACTCTCCGATAGGTTTCCTGGACTAGAGGCAGAATACAGAGCATGACACAAGAGACCTCAGCGCACGTGCCTATTGGCAACCCTAGTGAATATTTACGGACGCATTGTTCTAGTTTTCTGTATGCTGCTGTGCTAAAATGGTCCAACAAGAAGCAACTTAGTGGGGCTGCAGAGATGACTCAGCAGCTAAGAGCACTTGCTGTCTTTGCACAAGACTCAGGTCAGGTCCCCAGCATCCACATGGCAGCTCATAACCATCTGTCAAACCAATTCCCAAGGATCCTTCACCCTCTTCTTGTCTCTGTAGTCACCAGGCATATATGTCATGCCCTTAAAAGCATGAGGCAGACACAGACACATAAAAGAAAAATAAATGCATCTTTAAAAAAACAATTTAGGTACTAGCAAATCGAATCCAAGAACACATCAGAACCATCATCCACCATGACCAAGTTGGCTTCATCCCACAGATGCAGGAATATTTCAACATATGAAAATCTGTCAACGTAATCCACCATATAAACAAGCTGAAAAATAAAAACCACATGATCATCTCATTAGATGCCGAAAAAGCATTTGACAAAAATACAACATCCCTTCATGATAAAGGTCTTGGAGAGAGCAGGGATACAAGGAAC
>JAQHUG010000069.1:5217211-5289755 GCA_028555095.1 Dicrostonyx torquatus | reverse complement strand
CCACAAGGACATGTGCTCAACTATGTTCATAGCAGCTTTGTTTGTCATAGCCAGAACCTGGAAACAACCTAAATGCCTTTTGACTGAAGAATGGATAAGGAAAATGTGGTACATTTACACAATGGAGTACTGCACAGCAGAAAAAATAATGACAGCATGAATTTTGCAGGAAAGTGGATGGAGCTAGAAAACATTATTTTGAGTGAGGCAACCCAGACACAGAAAAACAATTATTATATATACTCACTCATAGGTGATTTTTAAACATAAAGCAAAGAAAGCCAGCCTACAAACCACAATCCCAGAGAACTTAGACAACAATGCAGACACTAAGAGAGACTTACATAGATCTAATCTACATGGGAAGTCGAAAGTATAAAAAGACAAGATCTCCTGAGTAAATTGGGAGCATGGGGACCTTGGGGGAAGGTTGAAGGGCGGGGAGAAATGGGGAAGGGAGCAGGGAAAAATGTAGAGCTCAATAAATATCAATAAAAAATATATAAAAAACAATTTAGGGGAGAGCGGTTACAGGTTACAGCCCATCACTGTGGGGAAGTCACAATAACAAGCGATAGCTATCACATCACATCTGTAGCCAAGAGCAGAGAAAAGAAATACATGCACTTAGTACTCAGCTAGCTTTCTCTACCTGCATACAGTTCAGGGCCCCAACCAGGGAACAGTCCCATGCATCTTCAGGCTGTTTTCCCACGGCAGTGAAAGCAATCAAGACAGTACCCCACAGACATGCTCACAGGACAGCCTGATCAGGACAATCCTTCATTGACACATCCTTCCCAGATGCTTGTTGGTTGTGTGGAGAATTAAAATTAACCATCACATGAATACATCCATACTTACAATAATTTTCCACCTGTGTGATCTGGTCACCAGGTAAGTACACTATGTATGGATCATGGTGACAGCAGCAGTTCCTGGCAGCCTGACATGTCAGGACCCACACGCCTCTGTATGTGCATGCTATGATCATCCTTAACCACACATCATGAGACTGGCAATGCTCACTTGGAGGGACATGACAGAGACACTCTGGGAAAGCACGATTCAGGGACAATCAGTAAGAGGCAAGCAAGAGCAGAGGGAGTCAGTCCAGCAAGAGCACAGCTCTGCCCACCCACTAAACATTGTTCCGGCTCATCCCACCCATGCCTCTCCCTTGCAAGGACACATGCTGTTGCTGTCCTCATGTGACATAGGCAAACTATTGGAAGGAAAAGGACCAAGTGCAGACAAAGGTCTACTCTACAGTTGGGATGTCAACTGTCCCCCCGAAGACCTATGTGTCAAAGGCTTGGTCCCCAGGCTGCCACTATTGGGTGATGCTGTAGTCTTTTAAGGGATGGAGTATTGTAGAAAATCCTTAGGTCATTGGCAGTTGAAGCCTATTTTGGGACCCCTGCCTTGTCTTGTCTCTCTTTGTTTCCTGGCTCAGGATGTAAGAAGTTGGCTCCAGTGAATAATTCCTACTGTTGCCACCTGCTCCCCTCACCGAAGGCCTAAAGCAACAGGGCAAGCCAATCTTGGATGGGAGCTTCCAGAATTATGAGATGAAACAAGCCTTTTCATTTATAAATTAAACGTGTTGGGCATTTCGTTATGGTAATGGAAAACGGATCTTGACAGCCCGTGTTGTCTGAGCAGTGTGGCTTTCTTGCAGCCTTGCCATCCCCGCCAGGGCAAACTTTTCTCTCTGGTCCCCAAATGAAAATGGCCTCTCTCTTCAAAAGGCTGCGCTGGAAAGGTGGGTGGGCCCTAATTCAACTTAGCACTGTGCTGCCTAAGTAAATAACAAAGATCCCGGCTGCTTCCTTTCCTGGGCCATTGAGCCCTCACTCACACAGCTCATATATGGCAAAGAGGACTCAAATTCTGAACCATTTCTATTTTAAAACCATGCTCCCTCCCCTACAGTGACGTCTTGGCAAGCTGTTTTTACTGACTACATGTCCACCTGATGCTGTGAGTATGCACACAATGTACATGTACATGACATGTTTCTAAGGGTACTCACATATGCACATGAAGCTGTATGTACCTGTGTTGTCTCTCTCTCCCTAGGCGATGATGAGCTCATGTCACCAGCTCTTAGGGTGACCAACAAGATGAAGCACCTAGACAAACCCAGAAGAAACAGGAAATCTTGGTTTGTGCCTCTTCTCAGCAGCTCTGCAGCCCCTGCAAAGTCCCACATGGACCCACAGAGGGTCTCACATAAGAGTCACAGGTGGTGGTTGTGCATGCCTTTAATCCCAGCCCTCGGGGAGGCAGAGGCAGACAAATCTCTGAGTTCAAGGTCAGCCTTGTCTACAGAATGAGTTCCAGGCCACCCAGGGCTACATAGAGAAACCCCGTCTCAAAAAACCAAAAACAACAACAACAACAAAACACAAACAACCAGTCGTGCCTACCACACAGACTAGGCATGGGGCAGGGACCAAGGCACTTGGGTCATCCGTTCCATTTCAAAGTTTCCAAGACAGCACCAGGAAGTGGCTATTTGTGGCAGACCAAGGATACAGGCATAAGGATGACTCTGACCACTGGGCCCCATGTTCCAAGCAGCCCAGTCAACACGCGAGTGCCATGAAGAAATACACACAAAAGGAAGTCATGGGCAAGTGTAGAGTTTATTCTCGTGTTTTGGCACTATACATGTCTGGAGTACAGGCCCAGGATCCCATTGCCTGAGCAGGGCACTGTGTCTCTCTACAACTGTGGCCTGGAGGTTGCTGCTTACCAAGGGTGATGCCTGACCAGATAAATCCTGGCTGAGGGTATCCTTAACTCAGGGTGGAATAGGGGCTGCTCTTGACGAGGACTGGACAGCGTGTGAGCTGCTTAGTCGCTAGTAAGCAGGACTGGTGGGCAGGCCGCAGGTGGGATGCAGTGGCCTTCATGTTCCAGCAGGCCTGCAGGACACTGGCAGCCTGGAACACAGGGCCTCACACAGTGGGCTGCCAGTTCCCCTAGGGGTATGTGCTGGTTGAAGCAGGTACGGGGACAGGGTGGTCCACACTCATCAAACACAAAGCCACGGTCCGTGGGGCAGCCCACCACTGCAGACAGAGGAAAGCCATGTCACAGAGGTCCCCCAGCATCTCTCCAGCTGTTAGGACATTGTGCTATGTCTCCCTGTACCCTCCCTGTCCAGACTTCAGTCTATTGGGCTACCCCTCCTTTCTGAGCTGGGCCTTCATTTCACGCAAACTGGTATCACCCCCTTACCACAGAGTGTAGGGCCCCTCCAGACAGGAGTCACCCCGGCCTGGCGACAGTGGCTAGCATAGGCTTCCAGGGCATCACAGAGACAGGTGTCAGCTGAAGCTCCTGGTCCACAAGCACACAGGTCATACACACAGGCAGCAAAGAAGGGTTCTGGGGGTACCACAGCATGGCAGTGACTGAACGGTGAGGTCTTCAGGAGCCCACACCGGGCATTGGCCTCACGCCTGGCAAGGTAGCTTACTGCCCGACATGGGTCCACCTCTCGGCCTGCAGAACAGGGCCGGCTAGGACCCAGCCCTTCAGGGACCTACATGGAGAGAGCAACCATGATATGAAAACAACACTGGCAAAATCTCCCTTTGAGTAGAACATGTCACGCTCCTGTAAACAAAGTCTTACCTACAACCTTAAATGGAACTCATTGGATCAGAAGGGGGAAAAAAAATCAGAAGGAAGGCCAAGCAGTGGAGCACGCCTTTAATCCCGGCACTCAGGAGGCAAAGGCATGCGGATTTCTGTGAGTTCGAGGCCAGCCTGGTCTACAAAGTGAGTTCTAGGACAAGTTCCAAAGCTATGCAGAGAAAACCTGTCTCAAAAAACCAAAATAAAAAAAAATAATAATAAGACAAGAAAGCAGAAGTAGGGGGCTATCTGGGAAGAGGAAGGGGATTAGTGGGAATAGGGGAGACCAAGAGAGGGGGAGGTAATCAAAATACAGTAAATACATGTATGAAAATGTCAAACGAAACACATTATTATGCAATTATATGCTAACAAAAACACATCTTTTAAAGAGCCAAACATAGTGGGGCACACCTGTGACGCTAGAAGTCTGGGGCAGGAGGATCCTGGGCAAGACAGAAAGGTCCAGGCCAACCTGGACAACACAGTGAGACTTTGTATCAAAAAAAAAAAAGAAAGCAAAAGAATCAAAGCGCTCCTTTGGGAATAGCTAAGGCTGGGCTAGGATGGGGAGCAGTTGGAAGAGCCCTCACTTTGATACTCTGCACCCCACGGAAAACCCAGGATGGTGCTGCACTTGGGAGACAGAGGCAGGAGGGTTAGTTACAGAGTTCAAGGCTACACAGAGAGTTCCAGAACAGGAGACCCTTTCTCAAAACAGAACAGAAGGAATCAAAAGTGCCCATGGCTCAGGTCTGTGATTCCCGTACAATGGAAGCTGGGAGAAGTGGATCACAGGTCGGACAACAAAACAACAAAGACGTTCCCTTTTAAGATAAAATAAGACTAGAGTAGGTAGACCTTGACTTGTTCAAGGTCATGCAGCCTGTGAGTGAGAGACTCACTGTGAGCGGGCTTTAGGGATTCAGAAGACAAGGCTTCCAACAGGCCATCCTACCTCTGCTATTAATCAAGACAGGTTTCAAGCCACTCCCAAATCTGTCTTGGGTCCCTTTTTGCAGAAAGGCCACTACTCTGTTCTTCTAGTGCCAGAACGTCTTACTCCCAAGTCACTCACCTTCCAGCTGTTCCCAAATGCAGCCTCTGTGGCTTGGAGCCTCCCATCTGGACCCTGCAGATCATCCTGGGCAAAGCCATTGAGGTTCCCACAGAGACCACAAGTCCGGCCCCGGTAAGAGCTGGGAACTCTCACCTCCACCTGGGACTGCCCATCCCACAGCACCTGTGCGAGAGGCCCGGGACTAGGGATGCGGAAGGAGAGAGAGAGAGCCCAAGGACTCATGTGGAGCTCATGTGCTAGTCTGATAGTTCCCCTGCTGCAGGATGAACAGGTGCACATTGCACACCGAAGGGCCGCTTCCCTAGCCTGGCCAAACACTGATGGTGGAGAGGGCTGCCCACTATTCCTGGGTATCGTTCAACTGGGTTTCCAGTGGAGCAAAACCCACTTCCTTAGATTCACTGTCTTGTGGCCTTAAGATGATGCTACAATGCAATTAGAGTCTGGATCAACGGCACACAGCATGGGTTTGTCAGTTATGACTCTGGCTGGAAGCAAGAGAGCAAGTCACCTTTCGACATGGGAGTTGGGAGGGCCCACAGAGACCACCTAGAACACCTTCTTGACCTCTTCCCTAGTCCTATGAACTCCCCACTTTACAGACAGGCAAACTGAGGCCCAGAGAAGGCTGATGATGGCTCAGAGTCTCAGGATATGGAGGGCTGAGCCAAAATTGAAAGCAGGCTCAGGACAGAACCTTTTGAGGATGTAGCTGTGCGCTCTCCCTTCTGCCTCCTCCTTCCACCTGGCAGGAGTAGGCAACTGTCTTTGAAGGATGTAGGGAGCATGGGACCCCGGGCCCACCCAGCGTTGCCCTCTAACCACACCTGAAGTCCAGGCTGGGCATGCAGGATCACAGTGTGACCACGAAGTTCAATGTATAGCAGTGGCTCCTGAAGGAAGGGCAAGGTCACTGTGTGCTGGTCCACCTGCGAAAGAGAGGGAGAAGGGAGGGACCATGCTGGGCCAGACAGGTGAACTGTGCAGGACTCACCTTCCCCCAGTCCTTGGCTCACCACGACTGTCCTGCCCTGCAGCAGCCTCACAGTCACAGTTCCCAACAGCACCGCTACCTCTTGGGTCCAGGCCACACCCCTCCGGCCCCGGTCATCATTAGTCACGTGGACACTATGGGAAGGAAGGGCCTGGGTGCCAGAGGTCAGAGGCGCCAGGTAGGCGCCAGGGAGTAGGGAGAAGGGGGTGCACACCTGAAGTCGTCGCCGTGGCAGTCCTTGGCCAGCACGTAACTGCAGCTGCCCTGGAAGTGCAGCAGGCGGCCATCGAAGGTCCGGTAATGGGGATCCCCGAAGGCCATGCAGGAAGCCGGTCGGGGCAAACAGCGGGGACAGCAGCTGCCGGGGCTCAGGACAGGAGCCTCATCCTGGCCTCAGACCCAAACACGGTCAGTCACAGGACACTCCCTTGTCAAGTCTCAGCTAGCTCTCATAGTAGTCTGAGCTTCCGTCCATCTTCTCTGTGACCCCTTGAACCCAGATTCACTGAGAGCGGGTCAGGCCACCCTCTGGTGGTCACTCCCGGAACAGCACCATCCCTGGCTCCACTACACTAATCGTTCACGAATGGCAACACAAGGCCAACCACCCCACCTCCAACCCTCGCCACGGCTGTGGGATGGCAGTGCCCTGTGCACCACGCTCCTAACACCTTGGACCGAAACACTCACCGGGCCACATGCGAGCTTACTGCAACGTTGGCTCTGGCAGCGCACAGTGCCAGCCAAGCAGGAACAGCTGGTGCAGGCATCCACGGCCCAGTGCTCCCCAGAGGCCACCTGGCGGCCCTGATGTATGCAAGACTGGGTAGGGGCTGAGGGAAAATGAGACAAAGAGAGTCAGTGGCCTATTCAAACACTCCCGTGCTGCTGAAAGAACCCACATTTCTCCTTCTTAGACTGAGTGGTGGAGGATCTCCTTCCCATCTGCCCTGTTGCGCGTTCCTGTGGGGCGGACAGACAGCCGGGATCTTCTGTGTCGCCCTTCCTCCATCGTCACAGCCCTCGCCTTGGTCACCCCAGGTTCCAACCCTAGGCACCTCCAGCCAGTCATGAGGACAGGGCAGCTCTTGGCACTCCTTGAGGTGCCATTCCACACGGCCACACTGAAGACAGATACTATTGTTGAGGGGTTTCCTGCAGGAAGCAAGCCTGCGATTTCCGGGGGCTTTCTGAGGAGGGTCGTAGTTCCATCTGTCCCTCCTGTCTGCCCCCAGCAGTGCAGGTGGGAATGAAGCCCAGGGCTCCACTCCTTGCCCAGTACAATGCGGCCACCAATCACATGGCCCATATTTGCTGGCTGATGTTGGACACTCTTCCCTTGGCACACCCACCTGTCCCCAGGTCCCATGACAGGTGCAGGTAATGCAAGTGTTGCCGGGATTCTGTCAACTCTCCATCACCCACACTCCTGCTGAGAACCCCACCACTCAGTCTGAGGAGGAGAAATGCGTGTTCTGTCAGCAATATTCTCCCTTCTTGGAACTCGGCCCCATTTCGCAAGCACACTGAGGGTGTTCATTTCTTCAGCAAGCCTGGTAAGCCTGGAGGGAATTTGGCCTTGCACTCAGGCTGGTTGGTTATGGAGTCCTGGAGATCCAAAATGCCAGTCCCTGGGACCCTGTATTGAGCCAGCCCCCAACTGCAAAATGCAATGCCCACAGTGGGCCTGGGGACCACGAGGCCCCTGAAAAACCCTCAGGCTTGAGAATGCAGGCTTCATTCCCTATTTCTTCTGCCTCTTGGAGCTCCCCTCCACCCCAGTGGGTATCTTCTCCATCTCCACAAAAGAATGGAAGGCGCATTCTGCCTGCAGACCTCAGGGCACCCACGAATGCCACCCCTTCCCTCCTCCACCCCCAGGCTCCTTTCTGATGGGGAGACCAAGTCTGGCCACTCACCCTTACACACGGGGCAGCAGCTGCCGGTGGGTGTGTGGCGCTCCCACAGGTGACAGCTGAGCTTAGGACAGGTCCGGTGAGTACAGAGCCATGTCAGATCCTATTGTGGTCATGTAAATATGACATAGACACAGCAGATCTCCTGGAGTCATGGGGGCAGAGTTTGGAGTAGGGAGTAGGCAGGAGATGACATTCAGGACAACTGTCAGAGTGAGCCAGCGCTCAGGGGTAGCTACAGGGAAGAGGTGAGTCACAGCTCACAGAGCAGAAGAAAGGGGACTTTGAGAGTCCCCACAGCAGGAAGGCTTACCTGACACTGACAGGTATAGCAGGGGTCTGGTGGCATCAGCTCAGTCCCCCGTAGGTCTTCTGTGCAGTTACTCAACGCCTCTGTGAAGGTGAGCACCCAGTGTGGGGTGAAGGGGTCAGGGGACTGAACTGCAGTTCAGTTCTCTCCATACAAAGAAAAATTGGACCTCCTGGGTTTTTTTTTCTGTTTGTTTGTTTGTTTGTTTTTGTAGGTTAGCTCAATGAGACAGAGAAAGTGGAATTATTCATGAATTTGCATCTCGTCCTTGCAACAGGGGTGATGATAATCCCCACAGCTATGGTGTATCTGTCCTCTACCATGCCAATTTTAGTACATGTGCTGCTGAAGCAAGCACCTTCAGCCCCTTGGGAGAAATCTGTTACTAAGCGGAGTGGGACAGGAAACCCACACAGCATGGCTCCTCAGCCTGGGGTTACTGAGCATGGAGCATGGCCTGGCCCATTCTTCCTGTTCCTTCCCTTCATGTAATCTGGCCAAAGGGCGAGTTACTGAGCCATCCCAGGTTCTGGCTCCATCACTCCATGAAGAAATGAATCTACTCCTCTGAGTCTCAGTTTTTCATGTGTTAAAAAGAGAATAATACCACTTTTCCTGACCTGGTCACTGAAAATTAGATGAGATGCAGTTTATCAGTGTGTGTGGTATGCATTAAGTGCTTAATAAAGGAGTCTTCCTCTCACCCGCTGCAGTTCGTGCTAGCAAGTGCTATAAGAACATATGGTCCCAACAGATGCTCTCACACTGTTATGCACATACTGAATTCCCCGGAGCTGTAGCTTAAATATGATGAAGATGCTGAACTGTGTGTTACCAAAGAGTTGTATGTCTCTACAATAAAAACTTGAAAAGAGGACAGAGGGGCAAGCAATCCACCACCACCCCACCCCCACCCCGAGAATCCTTTCTGTGTGTAGGAAGATGTGAGCGTGCATAGCAAAGCTGAGCCATCATGTCGCTGGTGCTGGTGCTGTACTTCTACTGATGGCTTCCACACCAAAGATGGGGAGACTGAGTATGCGTCAAGGCTTAAATCTAGGAAACAACTGTGCTACTTTCCAATATTTATAATGAAAATGTGACTCTCTTTGCTCCCACAAATCTTTATAAATTCTTTTTTGAAGAAAAGAAACAGAACGGCTCTCCCTATCCCTGCGGGTGAGCCTTTCAACATCCCTATGGTCTTTCTTTGCTTCGCAGCTCCCAAAGAGCCAGCCAACAACTGCTACAGCGCCTACAGCGCCACCTGCTGGGCAGGATGTTCCACAAAGCGCACCTGGCAGCCGAGGCCAGCAGTCCCTGCCAGCTTCTACTTAGGAGTGGAATAGGCTTCACCCATTTAGGCTAAACAGTACACTTGAGTCGAGAGAGGCTGAGGCAAAGCGGGGGAGAGCTAGCTGGCTCTTCTAGCATTTCTCCAGGGCAGCCCTGCCGTCCTAATGGATCCGCCCCTTCTCCTAGGACTCACGGGCACAGGTGGGGCAGCAGTGCTGGGGCCCAGGGGGTAGACGCTGGCTTGGTGGGCAGCCCACCAGAACGGGGCACTGCCGCCGGCGACAGTGAAGGCTGGGAGGTCTCCCAGGCTGCAGCTACAAGAAGAATGAATGAGGAGAGATGAGTTCAAAGTCGTGGAAACTGAGCTGCCCCTGGGCACCAGGATTCCCAAGGGTTTCTGCTGCACCCTCGTCTTCAGGTAGTGTGGGCATGTCACCTTGCTCTTAATCTGGAGATGATGCCCCTTGGGGCCTGAGCCATCACGTGACCTCTAACCCTTCGGCGCTCTTCATCATCCTCCCCACTCCACTGCCTGTCTTCGAACCCATAAACCGTTCATCACTTTTGTTTCTGGTGATAGGGTCTCATGTAGCCCAGGTTGGCCTCAAACTTGATATGGAGCCAACGCCGGCTTTGAATTTCTGGCCCCCCTGCCTCTACCTCCCCAGTGCTAGGATTACCAACATATGCCACCATGTCCTATGTGTGTGGTACTTAGGAATGAACCCAGGGATTTGTGCACACCAGGCCAGCACTTTGCCAACTGAACTACATCCCAGCCTTCACCACTACTGCTAAAGTAGAGAGTAAACACTTCCCATGCGGGCTGCTCACTAAACACCACCACCTCAAAGACTAGGTCCATCCACAGCTTCCCCATTCAGACCTTGTGCTCTGCCTAAATCCAGACCTGGTCCCACTGACCAAGCTGAGCTTCTGTCCTGGGCCCAGGGACTCTGTCTGATCCCCATGGTCCTGCTCCATCAAGTAGCCAGGCCCAAACCCTGCCCTCTCCTACCTCACAGATGCACACTTCACAGGGGTCTGTTGCAGGCTGAAAGCTCTCCCCAGGCTTGTACTTCCGACCCTCATGCTCACAGCCTTGGGGACAAGAACAGAGGAGAACGAGGAACCTTCAGGCTGGCAGCAATGTCAAGTGAGAGGCTCCTCCATGCTCCAGCTCCTGTCCCTCACCCTGGGGCTGAGGAGTGTACAAGAATGAAGACTACTGCTCCTGGGGCCCCCTCACACCCACCTCTACCACCCAGCCCAGCACTAAAGCAGGGAGGTGTTCACCCCCTACCCAGGGCTCCCTCCCACACCAGGTTCCAAGTACCAGAACACCGAGGGCAGCAGTCACCGGGCTCCTGCTGGGGCTGGATGCAGGTGCTGGCACACTGGACTTGGGCACAGGTGACGACGCCCTTGTGACACATGCAGATGGAGCAGGGGCTGTTGGCAGGCACCCAGCTACTACCTTCAGGATGCTCCTCCCCATGAGCCAGGCAGCCTGGGTCCCAGGCAGGCAGGTGTAAGCTTTGAGTCCAAGATCTGGCTATCTGCACCCCCTCCCATCCCACCTGTGGTCAGCAAGACATGGGGGCACCAGGATGGGGCTGTGGCATGGATATGGGTCATGACAGAGCACATGTCTGCGGTGGTATATGGAGTCATTTGCATGTTTGATCAAGTTGCAGGCAGCAGGAGCTGTCAATGGAAGCCCATTGGGCAACACTGGTATGAACATGGGATGAATCACCCTATGCACCCATGATATGTCTCCAAGCCTCCGTCTTCTCCTGTATTCAGTGGGGATTATGTCTGTCCTGTCTTGTTTACAAGGCAAGGGATGCTGAGGGGGTTCTGGGTTAACTACACAGGGTGGGGTGAGAGGCAGCAGACCGGCTGAGAAAGGCTGGGATTCCAGAGCCAGAGGCCACTATGTACAGCTTGACCTTGCGACCTGCAAGCTGAGTGGCCAGGAAACTTAGGTCATCTTTTTGTGTCTCTGTTTTTTATCCTCAAAATATGAGAGGAAGGGGACCAGGGAGACAGATTAGCCAACAAATCCACTTGCCACCAAGCTGGACAACCTGAGTTGGGTCCCTGGGAGCCATGTGGTAAAATGGGGGGGGGGACTCTCATGAGTTGTCCTCTGATCTTCACGTGCAGGCTGTGATGTGCTCCCCACCCAAAATAAATGAACAAAAGTAATAAAAAGTAGGAATGAGGACAGCATATCCAGATAAGATAGCTGTGCTTTTAGCCGGGCAGTGGTGGCGCACGCCTTTAATCCCAGCACTCGGGAGGCAGAGGCAGGTGGATCTCTGTGAGTTCGAGACCAGCCTGGTCTACAAGCGCTAGTTCCAGGACTGACTCCAAAGCTGCAGAGAAAACCTGTCTCGAAAAAAAAAAGATATCTGTGCTTTTAAAGTGAGGTGTGTGTGTGTGTGTGTGTGTGTGTGTGAGAGAGAGAGAGAGAGAGAGAGAGTTTTTTTTTACCTGTAATAAATGTTCTAATAAATGTTATTAATCATGATTATTATCACTACTGAAATAGGCAGGAATCTAGCCGGGCACTAGGGTGTGTTGGTCCGGGAGAGGAAAGGCTAAATGTGGATTAGGGAGACCGCCAAGAATGGAGGCATGGTGTGGGTGAAGGGAAGTTATAGGATCAGGGGCTGAAGTGTGGGTACGAGGTCGGGTATACCTGTGCATTGAGGACAACAGCTTCCTGGCACTGTAATCTGAAGCAAGCAGGGCAGGGGCGGGCACCGAAGCCTCATACAGCTGACCTGGCCGGCCTGCAGGCAGGAGATGCAGGGTCAGGGGCGTGCCATGGAGGTTTGGACCCAGAAGCATGGACCACCCTTGCTCAGCCTTGCTTTTACATACCCAACAACGGCAGCGCTCGCAGCTGCCCTCGGGTCCCTCAAACTCCTCCCCATCTTGGTACTCCCGACCCTGAGAGTGGCAGCCTATAGGAGACACATATTCTGTGGGGAGTGAGTCTACTTGGCAGAAGGAGAGGAGAAAGGGACCAGGCACACAGAAAGATAGTGGCAAACTATGCTCACTGCGACAAACAGGGCAGAAGCAGGGGCCTGGAGAAGGGTGTGTGCAGAGAGCCGGAGGACATGGTTTCTTCTGACAGTGCAAAGAGCCTTCCTGGATGAGAGATCACAGTGTTACTTGAACTTCCTTACATGTCACCTTCCAATCAGATGGCTCCACAATCTTGGCAGGTACCCTGCTGAGCTTATCAAGCCCGAGTCCCTCCTCCCTGGCAGGAGAGACCTGACCTCACTTTCGTCTCATCAGATGTCACAAGCAAAATATGTTTATTGCTGCCTAGGTACAGACAACCCATTCCAGGCCAGGAAGGAAGATAAGGGATGAGAAGATGCCAAGACCACAAAGATTCCCTTCACCTGGCAGGTGCAGAGGGAGCAGGTGGGGTCAAGAGGATCAGGAAGGGTCTCTCCAAGGGCAGCAGTGATCCCATGGTACAGGCATCCTGGCAGAGTGGGGAATGGGACAGGCAGGCCATTGTCAACAGAGCCCTCCACTGTCATGTGCATGAACGAACACACACACACACACACACACACACACACACACAGAGAGAGAGAGAGAGAGAGAGAGAGAGAGAGAGAGAGAGAGAGAGAGAGCTTAGCTAGAGATAGAAAGGCAGAGGGGGCAGCGAAGGGGAGGGGTGCAGGGGAAGCTATTATCAGGACTATCGGATTTTGCACAGAGATTTGCATGCATGAAGAGGCTGGGAGACAGTGATGGGAAGTGGAGATAAAAGACCTAGGAGAATGTCCTGCCTCCATGGGAAAGGACAGGCTGGCACAGGCTGGCTGGATAGGTGACCAGGTGGGTTGGGTCAGAGGAGGTGGGCTAGAAAAGCTGCCCATCCTGGTCGGTGACTCGGGGCAATGGGAACCACTGGACCGCTTTCAAGAGGGTGACAGTTTAAGAAGGTAGGAAAACAATTTAAGAGTAGCAAAGTTTAGAACACAAAGGACCAATTGGTGAGGTGGGAACAGAGAAAAGGGCAGACCATGCATGCCTATGGGGATTCTGGGAGTAAGAGGATCTCTTTGTGTCTATCTCAGGGGGTTCAACTGTATACAAGCCTCCCCTGCCCACAGGTGCTTAGCCCCAGGGAACCCCAGCAGGAGTAAGGGGTGAGGCGGGTGGCTCATACCCTGGCAGGTTGGACAGCAGTGCTCAGGTACGATGAGCGGGTGGCTGCAGGCTGGAGGCTCACAGGGCTGGCGAGTGCAAGTCACAAAGCCTCCAAGGCAGGTGCACAGGTTACATGGTTCCCGGGGATCTGGGAACTCCTGGCTGCTCAAATAGGATATCCCCAGATACTCACAGCCTATCAGAGATGGGAACCAAATAGGAAGGCAGAAAAGGGAGAGAGAAAAGCAGTCATTCCCTGAGCTTGACCCGGCAGAAGGCTAGAGCCTCAAAGACCTGGCATCTGGGGGCCTTGGGGTAGGGCTGGGTCCAGGCTCTCAAAGGAGCCTCAACGGGGTAAGGTTTGGACTGGCCAAAGGGCAGGTTTTCTCCCCTGCACACTGCAAGAAATCCTAGTATCCATCTATAGGGAAAACACACAAGGCTCTGCAACAGGGTTAGATGCTCAGCAGGCCACTGCTAGAGGCACAAATTGTCCCAGACTACAGTTGGGGATGCAGTGGTGTAGATTCAAGTTAGCCCCATTCCAATCTAATACTATGTCAACGCAGGTTGATTAAGGAGGGAGACAGCCTGCCCTGTACTCCTCTATGACATTTTGCTTGCATCCCTTAAAAATGGGGGTGGTGGGGGTGACTCAGCAGTTAAGACCATTTGTTGTTCTTGCAGGGGACAGGGGTTCAATTCCCAGCACCCACGTGGTTTGTGATCATTTGTAACTTTAGTTCCAGGGGTCTGATGCCCTCTTCTGGCTTCTGAGGCCATTAGGCACACACATGGCACACAGGCATACATGCAGGCAAAGCACTCATATACACAAACTAAATAAATCTAACTAACAAAAAAACAACAAGAAAAACCTAACGAGGTGAACGGGGTATAACAGCACATGACTATAATCACAGCATCTGCCAACGGATTATCAGGAGTTCAAGGGCAGCTTCAGCTACACATAGAGGGTAGGCAAGAGAGGTGGCTCAGTGGCTAAAGATAGATTTGCAGCATGCACAAGGACCTGAGTTCAACTCCCAGTATCCAAGTAAAAAAGCCAAACAGGGCTGCCCACACACCTATAACCCCAGCTCAGTGGGGACAGAGTAAACACATATATATGCTATTATGGATGAATGAATGGATAGATAATAGATAGATGATAGGGAGATGATAGATAGATAGATACATAGATAGATACATTGATACATAGATTGACAATAGATGGAAGATAGATAGATAGATGTTTTTTGAAACATCACATTGCTGAGGTTGGCCTTGAACTCCTGATCTTGCTGTCTAGCATGGTCTATCACATCCAGGCAGAATTTAATATTGTGCTTTTGAGGCGGGGGGGGCAGGGTTTGAGACAGGGTTTCTCTGTGTAACAGTTCTGGCTGTCCTGGAACTCGTTTTGTAGAACAGGCTGGCTTCAAACTCACTGAGATCCACCTGCCTCCGCCTCCCAAGTGCTGGTGGGATTAACGGCGTGTGCTACCACTGTGCAGCAACAGTATTGTCCTTAATTGTACTCATTTTCAAGGTAATCTCCTGTTCATGACAAGTCTAATGTTCTCATTTAATCCATCGAGGGGGTTGGTGAGATGGCTCAGTGGGTAAAGGCTCTTGCCAATGTACCTGGTAATAAGAGTTCAATCCCTGGGAACTGGTGGAAAGAGAACCGGTTCTCAACACTTAGCTGTCCTCTGACCTCCAGCTACATAAATTTAACTAGTATGTTCATTTGAAGAAAAGCACTAAAAAAAATAAAAATACATTTGGTAGAAGATGTTAAAATAGATTGGGTTTGCTGATTAGTGCCTGTAATCCCAACATTTGGGAGGCGGAGGAAGGAGGAGCAGGGCAAAGGTCATCCTCTGCTATACAGCAAACTGGTGGCCACCATGGGATACATGAGACCCTGTCTCAAAGACTAAAGAGTGCTAATATAATACAAGAGTGACGAGGAGGGAGAACTTCTCTGACAGGAGTTAAAGCTTAGGCACGATGGGATTTGGTAATTTGCTCAAATTCACGCTCTTAAATTGTTTCAAGGACAGGAGAAAACACAGGCATCAACACAGGACTTTGTTGTTGTGTGTTCATTTGTTTTCCGAAATAAGGTTTCTCTGTGTAGCTGTGGCTCTCCTGAAAGACTCTACATAGACCAAGCTGGCCTTGAACTCAGAGATCTGCCTGCTCTGCCTTCAGGTGCTGGAACTAAAGTCGTGCGTCACCACCCCCCTTTCTTTTTTCTTACAGTAGAAATTGTTTTACTACTTTGATCTACTTTGGGGCAGTGAAGAGGAGGCTGGCTCGGCTCTCTCATCAGCACCCTCTCCGAACCGAATGGCAGCAGTGTGTGTCCCATTTTTCCCAATCCCCAACTCACTATCACAGGTAGGGCAGCAGTCTTCCCTGGCGGGGAAGGGACATTGTGCAGGGGCACAAGCCCGGGGCTCACAGTTGACGCTGCCCTCCCAGCAGAGGCACACGTGGCACGCAATGCTAGGAGATGGGAAGCGCTCTCCACTGGCAAACTCCTTCCCCTGGTACAGGCAGCCTAAGGGGGAAGAGCATGGACTGGGGGAACGTGGTGGCTGGTGGCCAGACCCTGCTATTGGGCCTTATTCCTTACATTCTTATTAAAGTCCCCAGGTAGGAGAGATGCCCGAGGAAGGAGGACCTATGGGAAGGCATGTAAGTGGGGAGCAGAAACACCAAGGCTGGGAGACGGGTAGCTGATGGCAAAATGGGATGGGGGGTACCACCCAGATCTCGAAGGGTACCACAGAGGAGGTACCATCGCAGGAGGGGCAGCAGGGGCCCCGGCGCGGGTGGGTGCAGGGTGCTGGCGGGCAGGGCAGTCGCTGGCAGGACACGGAGCCGTCCAGGCAGAGGCAGCGGCTGCAGGGATCTCCCGGTGGGAAAAAGTGCTCCTGGTGGCGGACAGGAACTGCATCCTCTGACCGTGGGCAGCCAGCAGGGACATCTGCGAGAGAGTGTGTCACGTGGCACGAGGGGCAGGAGGAACCGCGGGGAGGGGCTGCCTTGGGAGCGTTGCCTACCTACCTCGGCACTGCAGGCAGCACTCTCCCGGAGGAAGGACTGGCTTGGGACAGGACAGCAGTGGACAGCGACGCGCCAGGCACTGTACATTGCCGCCCTGAGGATGGACAGAAAGATGAAGTCAAGTCGAATTAGTGCGAAGTGATCCCCAACCCTTACACACACTCCTTTTTGACTCCGGGTCACACACTCACCAGACAGTGACACAGGCGACACGGGTCAGTGGGGTGAGGGAAATCCGCTCCGTTGGGGTACTCTTTCCCACCAAAGGCACAGCCTAAAGAGGGGGCAGCTATGGGCCGCTGTCCTCAGGACTTAAGTACCTGTTGGGGAGTTCTCCATGCCATGTGCACCTATACCCCAACCCGGAGACCGCACCTTTGCAGTCTGTCCTGCAGCAGGTGCTGGGCAGAGGGTGACCACAGGGGGCACTGGGGCAGGCACGAGGCTGGCAGCGAGCTTGACCTTCCTGACAATGGCACTCTTGGCAGGGGTCTCTTGGATGAGGGAAGCGCTCTCCATCCACAAACACCTGTGTCTCCAAGACGCAGTCTGGGCAGCAGACAGTGGAGAAAGGCTTTCTGGTAGAGGTTGACAGGGCTAGGTGCCACCTGCAGCCTCTCCAATGCTCCCAGAACCCAGTGCCACCAATCAGGGAGAGGAGGATGGGGGCTATAGGTAGCAATGTATATCTCTCACTGGTGTGAAAAGTTTGAGTCCCTTTACTTGCAGATGGAGATGGGTGTGTGTCTCTGTGGGTGCTGAGAAGAGCTTACACAAGTGTGTGCTTAGGACACATACTCATGCACACAGGGATCATGCCCCATGCACGCACCCGCACTGCAGGAACCTGTGTTACATGGGTGCATAGTGACTGCATCTGAGAGGAAATGTAGGATCACAGAGAAGGCTGGTCTGGTAACACAAAAGGGTGACAAGTCTTTATTTTCCTCCCACCCATGCCCTTCTGAGTTCCATAGGGTTCTTAGTTGTGTGGGCCCAAAAGCAGTTCTGAAAGCCCTTGCTTTGGAAGACATCTGTTGGTCCCATCCAGCTGTGTGACAATGGAGTCCGGATCCCCAGGCCAGTCAGACACAATAAACTCATACCTGGACACTTGGGACAGCACTGGCCCGGTCCATTTTGGGGCTTGGCACAAGTCGTGGAAGGACAGTTGACCAATGAGCACCTCACAGTCCCATCCTGGGAGCAGGGAAGGGACAATGGGACAATGGGAGCCGCCCAGGAGCGGCTCTGCAGGGCAGCTTTAAGCCCAGGAATGTACCTCACAGTAGCAGGCATGACAAGGGTTGTCCACATCTGTGAAGTTCTGCCCATTGGCATACACAAGGCCATGGTAGGTGCAGCTCTCACAGCTGGGGCAGCAGGCACCTAAGTAGGGCAGGCTGGTCAGGGTGGGCTGGTCAAAGCCAAAGAGGAAAGATGATATCTGGTGGGACACTCACCAGGTGGCTGGGTAGGATGTTGGCAGGGTATTGGGGAGCAAAGCACAGCCCTGCACACAGGCACCCCATCTTGGCAGGAACAGGTGGTACAAGGCTGTCCATCTGGCTCCCACTGGATCCCCTCAGCAAACTCCTCACCATTGAGCACACAGGCTACAGCAAGGGAAGGGGGCCTGTCACCATGGCAACCTAAATATCTTCATCCATCCTTGTCCCTCCCAGCCCATGGGACCCTGGTTTGTATCCCCACTATAGCCTTCTTACTGGGATAGAGCTCTCCCCTGAACTCCACCCCATGCAGTCACTCCCTTGGCAGTCACTCCCCAGCACATACACAGACACACCTGAGCAGAGCTGGGGGCCGGATGCAGACCGAGTACAGGGGGCAACCGGGCAGTCCTGTTCCTCACAGGTTACGTCACCAGCCTAGGAAGAGGGTAGAGTGAGAGGCCCTTAAGGAGTGACACAGAACTGGGCAGAAGGTAGGCACACTCACCTGGCAGGAGCACCGAAGGCAGCGGCCATTCTCTTGGAGGGTGAAGGTGTCCTGACTCTGATAGTCATGCCCCTGGTATTGACAGCCTGGACAGGAGGACAGGGGTCTGGGGGACAGGACTAGTGGCTGAGCAGGAAGCACCATGCCATCCCAAAGCATGTCATCCCCACCTTGAGGAAGATCAGCTAGGCAAGTCCTCCAGGAGGCCCTGCCTGCCTCCACCACACACACCACAGAGATGTGCGCCCTGAGAGTGAGGCGAGAGGGGGTAGGAGCGTAGGTGCGAGGAAGGCAAGGCTCACCATCATCCCGAGCCTGCCCCTGCCACTCACCATCACACACAGGGCAGCACTGCCCAGGAATCCTGCCCGGATATCTGCAGGGTGCAGGCGGGCAGGGTAGAGGCTCACACTGGACACTCCCATTCTGCCAACAGGGCCCAGTCAGCAGGGAACAGGCCCTGAAGCCAGGCCCTTCCCGCCAGGCAGACATACTCACAGCACAGCGGCAACTGGAGCAGGGGTCCTGGGAGCCCACAGGCTCCCCACTGCTGTGCTCCCGCCCATTTAGGAAACAGCCTGTTGGGAAACTGTGCTCAGATGCCCTTCAGGGGAAGCTTACCGCCCCAGTCCAGGCCACCACAGGTAACTCATGCTGGGCCAGCCACCAGCACTGCTGGCCTCTCTAGGGCTGTTCCACTCCCGACTCACCATCACACACTGGGCAGCAGGTGCCCGGAAGCGGCCTTGCAGGGTACGGACACAGGCTGGCACACTCCTGCTGGCGGCACTGAATCTGGCCCTCCTAGCAAGGGTAGGCAAAGGAGAGGTCCCCGTCACAGGGTTCAGCCAAGAAACAGAAATGGCATTAGAATACCAGCTATCCACTCTTTAAAAGTCCCTATGGGATGAAATGCACCCCCACCCCACCCCGGATTCGTACATAGAAGCCTCAGAATGTGGTTGATCTCTTTGGGAAACAGAGCTGGTGAAGATGTAGTCAGTTAATGAGGTATTACTGGAGTAGGTTGTCCCCCAACCCACTATGACTTAGCATCCATATATAAAGAGGAACTCAGACACACATCGGGAGAATGCCCAGACGAAGCCAGATCTGGCTGCTGCGGCTGGCTCAGCAGTTAGAGTGCTCACTGCTACTGCAGAGCAAGCTGGCAACCCCTGGACACCTGGGACTGCAGCTCAAAGGGTCTGTGCAATCTTCATGAGGATTGCACTCACATGCACAAACCCACACTCAGACACATATGTATTCGCACAGGTTAAAAAAGAAAAATGAGGCCAGCTGTAGTGGCTCACACCTTTAACCCCAGCACTTGAGAGGCAGAGGCAGGAGGATCTCTGTGAGTTCAAGGCCAGTCTGGTCAATATAGTGAAACTTTCAAAATTTTTTTTGACAAGTGAAAAATATAACTAAAATCTCAAAAAATTACTCAGATGTTATAAGAGCCAAAGAATGGCAACAATGATGAGAAGCCAGGAAAGGAACAAAAAATTCCTTTTCGTAGCCATCGAAGCAATCCAAACCTGCCACTCCTTGGTCTTGGACCTCAGGTCTCCAGAAGCATGGTGTATATTTCTGTTGTTTGAAGTGACTTAGTGTATAGTCCTCAGTTACTGAGGCCCTAGGAAGCTAGTACAGATGTAAGACAACAACCTAGCATGTCACTTAGCTGCCTGTGACTCAGTCAGTCTTTCTGAAAAAGAGACAATAGTCTGCCGCTCAGAGGCCTGTGGGTTAAGATGAAAAGTGTGGGCAGGCCTCTACTTCAGGACGCTGGTACTTTCAACTGTGCCCTTTGCCTACATCTCCCTCCAAGGCCTAGGCGAACAGCACCCGCACCATGAAGTTCTAGATCCAAGCTGCCGAGGGACTCAAGCCACAGAACCCGTGCACATTTTTTCAAGGTCAACTTTTGAAACGCAAAAGGAAACAGAGAAAACTAAAATTTCATATTGTAATCTACTTATCCATCAAATGCAAAATATTTCAACATATGATCAACACAGAGTATTCAAAATATTTTGCATTCCTTTTTGTCCTACTGTCCCTCTCTTGGGTATTTTGTGGGTTTTTGCTTGTTTTGAGGAAGGATAGTTGAGACAAGGTCTCACTATGTAACCTGTGCTGTCCATATATTCATGATCTTCCTGCTTCAGCCGCCTAAGAATTGGGATCACAGGCAGGTGAAACTACTTCCAGACAGGGTCTTACTACGTAGCCCAGGCTAGCCTCAAATTCACAAATTTCCTGTCTCCGCCTAAGTGCTGAGATGAAAGGCACTTGCCACCACATCTAGCCCAGAGCCATTCGGGCCAGCCACATCTTTTTTTTTTTTTTAATTTATTTATTTATTAAGTATACAACATTCTTTCCATGCATGCCAGAAGAGGGCACCAGATCTCATTATAGATGGCTGTGAGCCACCATGTGGTTGCTGGGAATTGAACTCAGGACCTCTGGAAGAGCAGTCAGTGCTCTTAACCTCTGAGCCATCTCTCCAGCCCGGCCAGCCACATCTTAAGGGTTCTGGTGTCACAGGACCGGCTACTGCCAAGTCCAACTGCATTCCTCTCTCTCTGGTACCCTGACCACCCAGTGTGTCCTGCCCTATTGGCTCTCCACCCACCTATGAACTTCTTGAGCTAAAATTACCAGCATGCTGAACAGAGCAGGAGAACAGGCAAGCCCACCAGGTCACATGGCTCACAGGACCCACAATACAATTGTCTCTATCTCTGCCTCTTTTCAGTGCCCCCGGATGTGGCTGGTGGAATGAAATCAAGAATCCAGCAGGCCCTATGGCAGGGCAGGGTGAGGGACAATCCAAGGGCAGCCCCAGGACTCACCAGGCACTGGCAGATGCGGCAGGGATCTCCAGGAGTGGTCCACTCTTGGCCATGGTCCCTGTGAGAGTTACCTTCTGTGCAGCCTGGGGCTGGAGACAGAGAATGGCAGTAATGGGAATCTTCCTGGGCCCCATCTTGCCTTCCTCTCCCCGCTCCTCTCATGCTCCTACCTCTGTCTAGACCGGTGGTTTTCGACCTTCCTAACGCTGAGGCCCTTTAATACAATCCTTGTATTGTGATAACCCCAACACAAAATTATTTTCATTCCTACTTCTTAGCTGTAATTTTGCTACTGTTACGAATCGTAATATAAACATTTTTGGAGATAGAGGCTTGCCAATGGGGTCGCAACCCACATTTGAGAGCCACTGGTCTAGACTCTCAGAGACTCTCAATGCCCCAGACAGAGTGAGGTCCTCATTGCTCCTCAGTTTGCTCGTCCACACCTTCCCTAGACAGCACAGCATACCCTCAGTGAGGATTCCCCTGCAATGCCTTCCCTTCCATGGTCAGATGGACTTGGTCTCCAAAGTACCTGGTACCTGCTCCTGCTCCTACCTCACTAGTTTATAGTGTTGATGTGACTGGGAGCCACCCTCTAGTGGCAATCCCTGAGGGAGGAGTCTGCGTCTGGGTGTCCAAAGCAGACAATAGTCACTTATTATACAATACCAGAAGGTACATCACGTGCACCTTACGAATGGAGAAACAACAGCTTAGAGTCGTGTAATCACTAAGAGACAATGCAAAAATGTGAACTCAGGTATTGACGTTCCAGAGTGTGATTGGCCTGGCATTGCTTGTCCACTGATCAAACATCGGTGAACACAGAAACAGTGTGACAGCCTGCTGGGGACTCTATAAAGAAAGTCATGGGAACTGGAAAGATGGCTCGGCGTTTTGAGGGCACTGATTTCTCTTCCAGAGGACCTGAGTTCGATCCCCAGCACCCTCCACAGGCACTGCACACACATGGTGCACAGATGTACATGCAGGCAAAACCCCTATACACGTTAAATAAATACATGAATAAATGAAAGGGTCATGGGTTCTCACCTTGGCAGGCTGGGCAGCAGTGTCCAGGCCTCAGGACTGGCTCAGGGCAGGGGCTTGGCAGGCACTTCACAGGCACACAACGAACCAGGCTCCTCTACAATGGACAATGTCTGTAAAACCCCTGGGTGTGACTTTCCGCAGGTTCAAGGTGGGCAGGTGTTTAGCAGGAATGGAGGGAGAATCTCAATGGCACCAGGTTCAGACAGCATGGACAGGGCCCACAGTGACAGACATGGCAGGGTGGGACAGAGATGGTCCAAGGAAGCAGGCCTGGGCAGGGGCTGCAGTGACTCACCAGGCAAGAGCATTGGAGGCAGGGGTTGGAACTGGACAAGAAGCTGGCCCCTTCCTCATGGAGCTGTCCTTCATACTCACAGCCTGGAAGGTTGGTAGCCAGGATGGCAAGCGTCACTAGAGAGCAGGGTAGGTGGACAGCACCCAAGAGAAGGCATGGCCCCAAGTAGATGTGGATTCATGGGGGCCGAGGGGGTACATTACATGGGTAAGAACAGGGCGTCACCTGGACGGCAGATGGGGCAGCATTCCCCAGGTGGGTTGAGGGTCTCCAGGCAGTTGAGCTCAGAGCATGAGGGACCTTGGCACTGTACAGCTCCTGCCTGCAGAGCAGACGTCAAGTCCTCCCCTGAACTCTCTCCACCGTCCATGCTGGGGTACTCTGCAGGCCTCAGAGGCCTAGCAGGTTCCAAACCGAGATGCCCAGAGGCAAGGCCAGGCCTCGGGTAAGGCAGAGCAGTGGGGGACATAAACAGTGATGGGGGTTATACCCTAATTCTCTTACCTGGCAAGTGGAGAGGACACAGGTCTCTGGATACCACATTTCAACAGTCCTGTGGCACCCAGAGCAGACTTCAGAACTGGACATGGATCCCCAAGTTGGAGACCCAGATGCTTGGGACGACATCAAAAGCTGGACAGCCTATTTTTATACTTCCTTTATCTTTCCAGCTAGCGGCAGTCAAGGGTCTGACGCTGACACAGTGTGCTGACTTTATTTATAATAGGTGGAGGAGAGTGTCTTGAAAGGTGAGCCCATCCCACCCTCCTCCAAGCCTGTGCCACACGGGACACAATCATCAAAGGCTCTTGTCATATGGAGTAGCAGTGGCCCTGAGACACCATGTACCCTAAAGGCTCTCTCTGTGTGTCCATGGCTGTGAATTATATAGTTTGGGGCATGAGGAGAAGACTGTTGGGGCTCTAAAGCAGTGTCTCATTTATGCTCATCAGGTACTTGGCCACCAAGCTAGCCCAAGAGTCCCTTTAAAGTCCACCAACTCCCAGGACTTCAGCCTTGGTCTCTATCCAAGGGCTGGCTGGAGTCCTTGTCCCCCCTAACTGCTCACCAACTGGTAGGATATTAGACAAAGTGCAGGGCGCTTAGTTACCATGGAATTCCAGAGAAGTAACACTGGACATTTTCAGTATGTCCTAGCCTGGCCTGATGATGCAGGTCTGTCATTCCAGCTACTCTGGAGGCCGAGGCAGAAGGATCAAAAGTTCAAGACTTGCCTGGACTGTAGAATGAATCCAAGGCCAGCCTGAGCAACTCAGCAAGACTATGACTCAAAAGAAGCAAGTGAGCGAGCAAAGACCATGGAAGGGGAGGTCTGTCAATATAGATTAGTGGAGGAGTGCTTGCCTTGCATGTACAATGCTCTTGGTTTAATTACCAGTCACACACGCACACACATGCATGCACACACACACACACACACACACACACACCCCTAATATGGTGGCTCATACTTGTAGTCCTGGCACTCAGGCCAAGTCAGAAAGATTGCTCTGAGTTGAGTTCAGTTTGGGCTACCCAATAAGTTTCAGGCTACAGTGTGAGAGCCTCTCTCAAGAGATAAACAAAAAGCCAAATGTGGTGGGGGTACACTTAGAATCCTAGCATTTGGGAGGTGGAGACAGAAGGATCAGGATCTCAAGGCCAACCTCAACAACATAAAACAGTCTAAGCACAAAACCAATAACAAACAAACAAATAAAAAACAAGAACAGAGAGTATGCCCCAAAATCTGTATAGGGAATACTGTATATATTTAAATCATGTGTTTTTTGAAATTCAGATTTTGCAAAGACTAAAGAAGAAACAATGAACTTGGGAGGCAGAGGCAGGAGGACCCCTGTCACTTTGTGATCAGTCTGCTCTACATACCGAGTTCCAGACCAGCCATGGTCCCTCTCAAAACAATAAAAACGCCTACAGAGTCACTGCCTCCCCTCCTCCCAGCTCTTCTCAAGCCTCTGCCATCACTGCCCCTTCTAGTTTCCCATCTGACCTCTCTTATTCCATGGGATCTAACTAGTCACCGGCCCCTGCCTGTTTTGTAGAAACAGCCCCTGCCTGCAGCCCACTGCCCTCTCTGGCCCTGTGCCCAGACAATAGCTGTAGCAGCCTTCCAGCTGGTCTCTGCATCCACTCCATACCAGGGGGCTATTCCTAACACTCTTTGGCTCTGTGGACTTCAGTAGAATCCCACTGCCATAGAAGGAAATCCAAATTGCATAAAAGGCAGTATCCTGGCTCTTCCAGCCTTCCTACACTCTCTCCCCACCTCAGTACCTGAATACAGAGGGCTCTAAAGCCTTCCTCTTTCTAGTGCAATTCCACCAGGCACCTCTAGGGGCCCAACAAGTATGTGGAGATTGAGCTCCAAAAAGTAGAACCAATGGAGAATCCCAAGGATGAGAGTCTGGGCAGGAGAGGCAGATAGACTCCATAACACAACCAGCACAGCATGTCAGTGACAGGTGGCTAGAGAGAGGCAGACAGGACACAGGGACAGGTCTGGGATATCTAGGTGGGTCTCAAGCACTCACCAGACAGTGGCAGGTGGTGCAGGCATCTAGGGAGAAGGTCTCCCCATGACCATAAGACTGGCCATTGTGGCTGCAGCCTGAGGTGGAGACAGTAATGTCATTTGGGACCCTAGTGCCTTCTCCAGGCCCCCAAAGAGCTTCAGTGGGTGGATGGGGTAATACTGACCGCGGCAGTGGGGCAGGCTGGGCTGGGGGCCACAGTGTGCGGTCCCGTCTTGGCACACACAGGTTGTGCAGGCATCAGGCTCCCACCGAGCCCCTTCAGGACAGGTGTGCTGCAGCCCGCAGCACTGGGGGGCAGTGGAGCAGCAGTCACGAGACTCCAGTTGCATTACCCTGGCTTGCAGGTCCCTGTTCTGGGGAAACAGAGCAGAGGGGCAAGCTCAGCTCAGCTTCCATCATAGACAATTCCTTAAGGATTGTAAAATGGAGAAACTGAGGCAGAATGAGGGTTTCTGAGCAGAAGTGGGTGCCCATCCATCAGTATGTTTCAGGGAATGTAAAACTATTGCTTGGATAGAGAAACTCAGGATTCCTTCCCTGGCCTAATAATTAAATAGTAGTTTGGAGTGGGGAACAAACCCTGGCTGGTGGTTACACGTTATGAAGCCTAGTCTGGTCGTGAACTCATACCAGCCCCCCTCCCTCAGTCTCTCAGGTGCTGGGATTACAGGCATACATCAGTTTGCCTGGCTTTTAAAGACATTACACATTCACAGCCTTCTCTAGTGGAGTCTTATGCCTAGGCAGTATCCCATTCTCTGGCAAATACATGAGAGAGTATGTAAACCTGAATCAAAAACACATACCTGGAGGCTCCCCATTCCGAAAAGAAGAGGTATTAGGACCAGTCAGATAAGAACCTCTCTCTGTGCACTTACGACAGAACTCTGAGGGCTGGGAATATACCTTAGTGGTACAGCCCTTGCCTAGACCGTGTGAGGACCTAGGTTCATTCTCAAGCACTGTCAAAACAATAACCAAATAGGCAAAATAAGGGCGAGAGGATGGCTCAGTGGTTACAAAACTGGTTGCTCATGCAGAGGACCTGCGTTTGGTTCCCAGCCCCCACGTAATGGTCCATCCGTAACTCCAGTTCCAAGAGACACAGCTCCCTCTTCTGGCCTTAGTAAGCAGCAGGCACATGCATGCTGTACATATAAACATGTGTATAAACACCCATACGTGTAAAATAAAAATAAATCTTAGAAAATTAACAACAAAGGCTGGTCATGATGGCGCACGCCTTTAACCCCACACTCAGGAGGCAGAGGCAGGTGGATCTCTGTGAGTTCAAGGTCAGCCTGGGCTAACTAATGAGTTCCAAGACAGCCAGAGCTATATAGAGAGACCCTGTCTCAAACAAAATGAAACAAATAAAACCTTCTACTTTAGTGTTCTTGGGGCCTCTAAATCCAATCCTCTCTCTTTCTCCCAAAAACACAAAGCGCATCCTATCCCATCCCTGCCAGCCTGCCGCCACAGTACCTGCTTCCTAAGGTCAATCACCTCGGCTTCCAGCCGCTCCAGCCTCTCCTCCAGGGGGCACAACTGCCCTTGGTGGGCCCCAGCAGGGACCGAAGAGCCGAAGGGTGCCTGCTGCTGATAGTCCAGAATGTCAGCGTGCCTCTGGCGCTCTCTGGAGACCTCCCTACCTAAAGGGTGCAAGAAGCCAGCTTGGCCTGTGGGCAGGGGTTGGTAAGGTCTCCTGGGTTCTGTCCTCTAGACCACACTGGGAGAAGAGTCCCCCCCCCCGTGCCCCACCGCGTCCACCTCCCCCACATCTGTGGGAGGAGACATGGTCTGTGAAGGTGCTGGAGTGGAAGCAGGCAGGTAGGGAAGACCATAACAACAGAAACGCACAGAGACAGAAACCCTGAGAGTACCAGAGTGGCCTAGATCAATCTCCTGAAGGGACAGAGAGCAGCATCCAGACCAAGACCCCCCTGAAGCCTGCTCTGACTCTGCGGGGATCCTTAGGCACAGAGCTGGGGTGTCTGGACCATCCATCCACTGTGGGCCAGAGATAGCTTGGAGATCTGACATGTTATGTTTGATCAAGGGTCCAGCACAGGCTGAAATGCAGGGAGGGTGTTGGATATGTGCAAGAAAGGCTCTTTAAATAGCTGGAGATCTAGTATGTGTGTGTATGTGCACACATGTGTGCACATGTGCGCGCGTGAACACATGCATGTGTGCGTGCATGCATGTGTGTGTGCATGCGCGCGTGCTCACGCATGTCCCCACTCATCTATACCTGTCAGTAAAGGAACGGGTTTGGGAAAAGGTGCTCCCCACCCCACTGTTTATAAGTGTGTGCCAGAAGCACGGGAGGCCCCACATTGGATGAGGTGGGCTCTGGAAAGCAGAACCTAGCTCTGCTGTTCTGGCAAGGCCCCCAGTAGAGCCAGCACTCCAGGCACAGCAAAGACAGCCCGTTCCTGGTTCCAGATAACATTATGTCCAAGAAGGAGGAAAGTGCCTCCGAGCCCAGGCCTGGAGTGGGGCACAGCCATGTTCCCCTCAGTTCACGCCCACTAAGCCAGGGAAGTAAAGGCAAAGGCTGCTTCCCACAGACATCCAGAGAGTGGAAGGGGAGTGGAGGGTCCCCAGAAGAGGTGACAAAGAAGGTGGCTGGCCTTTCTTTCCCACAGTGGTAACTCAATCAGGACCAGCTGGAGTAACCGAAAGCCTTTTTCTCAGGGACACTAGGCCTGTGAGGCAGAAGATATCACCTCCTTCTTTCTTTACAGTCACCACCGGGTGTGTGTGTGTGTGTGTGTGTGTGTGTGTGTGTGTGTGTGTGTGTGTGTGTGTGATTCCAGTCCAATGTCTACCCACGGCTCAATTAGTGCCACCCCAACTCACTCAGCTACCTAAGGCAGAAATCTGGGACTCAGTGCCACCCTTCTGTACCCCTCTTAGTCCCCACCAGTTTCCTGGTTCCCAGCTGTCCCATAACCAGCCCATTCTTTCTTCACCCACATGAAGGGTGTTCAAGGATAGGGGACTTGTATCTGAATCCCTCCACCCAAGCATGACCTCCTCTACCCCTATAGACCCAGCACTCCAGCCTGTTCCTCCTGTTCTGCTTAAGCAGGCGGGGGATGGGGTGTGGGGGTGTGGGGGGCAAGGGTGTCCTCTAGAATCCCCCGGCTGAAAACAGGGCCAGTCACTTTCCTGGAAGATCTGCAGAAAATCCTCCTGGAAGTGTCACGAGCCTGGCTGCACCCCAGAAACTGAATTCGGGTTCCCCCTCAGCCTCCTCCTACCCTGTTCCTGCAGAGACCATCCATTCGTGCAAGCCCCAAAGGCTATAGCCTGACAGGACAAAGTCAGTTCCCACAGAGAGCATTCCCCCTCCCCCCTCCCCTTCTCTCAATACAAATAATTAACTTCAGACACCCAGATACCTCTGCTTTATTGTTGCTCAGAACTCCTTGGCAGGGACGGCAGGAGGACCTGACCCAGTCCAGGAACCCCTGCCTGGCCACCCCTCCCCCACTCTGCTCGCCCACCGACGGGGAGTACGGAGAGACAGCACTGAGGCCGGCCGGAGACAAGTTGCCCAGGCGGGGCTAGAGAAATGGTCTATCCCCGTCTGAGGGATTGTCGGGCCGAGCCAGAAGTGGGGGCACACCCTCGACGCCCCGACTCACCGCATGCGGACAGCACCAGACTCCCGAGCTGCAGGAGCAGAGGTAGCCGCACAGCCCCGGCCCCCGCCATGCTCTCTCCTCCCGCCTCGCTGTGGGTCGGTGCTGGCGGGCGCTGCGGGAGGCGGGGTGCGGAGACTCAAGCCGCCGCCCACCCAGTCTTTGTTCAGGGAGGGCCCGGCAGCTCTCCGCCCCTTGGTGCCTGCTCCCCTACCTCACCATGGGCTTCTTGCCCCCGGGGACCCCTGCGGGTCCTGACCCATAACAGTCTTCCAAGCTCTGCAGGAAGCTGGACACAGAGTTGAGGGGTCAGGGCCAGCAATCTCCCTGCCCTTTGGGACTGACTGCTCATCCTTCAAGGGTTCCGAGTGACTTTTCTTCCTCTACCACATGGGAGTTATAAGAACAGCAGGCTCAGCTGGGTTCAAAACCTTCAACAAAGGGCTGGAGAGAAGGCCCTGTGGTTAAGGGGCCTTGCTAGTCTTGTGTAGAACCCGGGTTTGGTTCCCAATACCCACATGACTGCTCACAGTCTGTAATTCTAATTCCAGGGAATCCGATTAGTAACTTCCCCAACACCAGGCAATACACCCATGCAGGCAAAACACTTCATACATATAAAATAAATAAATATTACTCTATTACCCAATACCTATGTAGTCAGTTCCACATGTTTGTAAATAACCCTTAAATTCCCTCAGTGCCTCTGCTTTTTTTAAGCAGTGAAACCCACTGTCGACTTAAAACTGTACAGTGAAGAGCAAGCCAAGTCTCTTAGATGAAGAATCTCGGAGGCTGGGATACAGGAAGCCTGGGTGTAAAGCGGTGTGGAGGCACACACTCACAATCCTGGGTGTAAAGAGGTTGGGGGGGACAACCGGCACACACTCACAACCCCAGCTTTCCCAGTTGAAGCAAGATGATCAGAGGTTCCAATGCTACACAGCAAGTTTGAGGCCTGCCTGGGATACATTAATGAACTCCTGTCTGATGAACAAAACACACACACACACACACACATGTGAAATGGGGAGAGGGAGAGGAATAGAGGGGAGTGGTTGGCAGGTGGTTGATGGTCACTTTCAATCAGGAGTTCCCACTCTTCTCTTATCCATTTCTTTCCTGGACCCTACTCACCACTTCTAACCCAGATGCAGTCATGACCCCGAATGCCTAGACCTTCCTTCTCTGGCTGGATGAGCCTCCTTTTCAGACACTGCGCTCAGGCAGGCCTTCAGCCCCTGTAGGGAGCACGATTGGGCCCTTAGCAGGAAGGAGACCAAGTATGGGAATGAGGAAAACTGTCCACTGAGTCTAGGACTGGGAAACAGCTCAGTGCAGCTGGGAAGGCAGGATGGGGCTTATGTTCACAGGCAGAGGGATATTGAGGGTGGAGCTGTGAATCCAGCCAAAGTCCCTCTCCTGCCCTTGAAGATCTGGAATGTGAAGCCACCCTCCCCCAGCTGAGGCAGGGCAGGAACTGGAGGTCTCCCTCAGGAGTCAAGGCTTGAGTAAAAAGAAGGCAGGGTCTCTTCCCCAGATGTGTGGGCCCCTCTCGGGGCTGAGCAGAGGGGTGAGGGAGAGACTGTGACTCAACCTCGCCTCTGTGACCTGGAATTGGGGTCACACAGCAAAGGGAAAGTCAGAGCCAGTGAAGCCAAGAGAACCAGGAACTAGCAGTTCTCATCCAACCCTGAAAGTAATGAGACAGACAGAAACAGAGACAGAGAGACAGACAGAAACAGAGACTGACAGAGAGGAAGAGAGAGAGAGAGAGAGGAGAGAGACTGACTGATAGAGAGAGACAGAAACAGAGACAGAGAGACAGACAGAAACAGAGACTGACACACACAGAGAGAGGAGATGACTGACTGAAAGAGAGAGACAGACAGAAACAGACTGACAGAGAGAGAGAGAGAGAGAGGAGAGAGACTGACTGATAGAGAGAGACAGAAACAGAGACTGACACAGAGAGAGAGGAGAGAGAGACTAACTGATAGAGAGAGAGACAGACAGACAGAAATAGACTGACAGAGGAAGAGAGAGAGAGAGGAGAGAGACTGATAGAGAGCGAGACAGACAGACAGAAGCAGAGACTGACAGAGAAGAAGAGAGAGAGAGAGGAGAGAGACTGACTGATAGATAGAGACAGACAGAAACAGAGACTGACAGAGAGGAAGAGAGAGGAGAGAGACTGACTGATAGAGAGACAGACAGGCAGAAACAGAGACTGACAGAGGAAGAAAGAGAGAGAAGAGAGAGAAGAAAGGAGAGGGAGAAAGAGAGAGAGAAGAAAAGAGAGAGAGAGGAGAGAGAGGAAGAGAGAGGCAGAGGTGGGGGGTGTTCAGGCACGTGCACGCCGCACCAATGTGAACCAGGAGGGCAATCGCAGCAGGTTTCTCTCTCCACTGTGAATCCAGTTCAGACGATCAGGCTTGTGCTGTAAGCACCTTAACCTGCTAAGCCATTTTACCAGGTCACGGTAGCCAGTTTTCCTTATCTTTGGCCCTAACTTCTAATCACCCTCCTCAGAAACTATTTGTGCAGATGAAAATATTAATTCCCAATCTAGCTGTGGTGGCACATGCCTTTAATCCCAGCACTCTCAGGGGGATCTCTGTGAGTATGAGGCCAGCCTGGTCTACATAGTGAGTTTCAAAATAGCCAGGGCTACACAGAGAAACCCTGTCTCAAAAACAAAACACCAAACCAAACCAAAGTCCCTGGAACAAGTACCCATCTTTTCTCATGATCTCTAAGCAGTACCCCAACAATGCAGGGAGGAGTGTCCCTGCCCCCATTTCACACATGAACCAGCTGAGAGAGCTGGGTTCAAAGTCTTACTGAGCATCAGCCGTGGAGCCTGCACTCAAGGCCCGATCCCCAGCATGTCAACCCCCACACACACTTCCTCACAGAAGCAACTGCTGTGCCCTGCCTCTCACCTTCCGCGAGATCTTGGTAGATGCTGAAACTTCTCTGGAATGTCCGTGTCACATTTGGATAATGCTCAGACAAAAAAACCAAACAGTTTAAAATTAGTCTTAAGTTTTGGTATGACTCGGTTTCCCCAAATGGTTACCTTTATTAGTTATACATGATTTATTCTTTGAAGCCAGCATTTATAAGTGTTGGCTTGAGTTGATTCAGGTATTTTAATAACCTTAAATCATCAAATATATATCATCTTTCATTCTGTCCCCTCATATAACTTTATCTTCTGTGACTTGGCTTTAAGGTTTTTTATTTTCTTTTTATCTTTCTTTTACCATTTTCAAAAACTTCAGTCATTTTGTACTTTACTATACAAAATATTTCCTACTCTAAACTTTTCTCTTCCCCCACCTTTTCTAAAAAGTATAGCCTCATATTATCTCCCTCTCAACCTCTCTCTTTCTCTACACACACACACACACACCTATGCACTGTCTCTTTGTTATAATTAATTTTGAGATTTATTTACTTTTATTTTGTGTGTAGGGGTGTTTTAACTGCATGTAATGTCTGTACACTGTGCGCGCACCCTGTGCTCTCAAAGGCCAACAGGCGGTGCTGAAACCCTTAGAACTGGAGTTACAGATGCTTGTGAGCTGCCTTATGGGTGTTGGGAGCAGCCAGTTCCAACCGATGAGTCATCTCTCCAGCCTCTACTGTTTCTTTCTTACTTCATTTCTCAAAACAAGAGCTGAATCCAAGTTGCACACATTGTGGCATATTAAGAATACCTGCCCATATGCATTTTTTTTCCCTGATGCAAGTCATGGACAAGTCTCCTTATTGCTTGGATTTTTACACCGCCCCCCTTTTTCTTGTCTCTCCTGTGATCCCGCAGCATGTGATATACAGAGGACGGTTTACATTCTAGCAAGAGCCTGTGACGATATCAGTGACATTGATCAGTGAACAGTCTTTGCAAGCAAGAAAAAGCAGAAAAGACAGTGCACAAAGATCCCCAGATCTCTACATATTAACCAGTAACTGCAGAACTGCAGGTATAAGGGGAACAGATTCCCTTGTAGTCCCAGCTGTTGGCGTGTAGGCGGCCGGGTGTCATGGGTGTCATTATTCCCTCCTCCATCAGTGTTGCCGTCGTCTTATAAGTCCCCTTTCATTTTTCATAAGAATCAGCCCTTCAAAATAAATATGGTATCTCATGGAGCCTACTTATGCCCATTATGTACTGTACGATTCGAGAAATGTTCTAGAATGGCCATCTTTTCATTTTGAATGAATGGATTTATTAAGTATATGGATTGATAGACCAATCGATAGAAAACGCCCAGTGGAAATCAGCCAGGGAAGTCCTGTTAAGGCTGTCAGCTGGAGTTCCCAATAGAAAGGGCCCTGGGCAGAGCAGAGTGTCCCCTCGGGAACAGAGTGTCCCTTCAGGTGAGGCTTCCAACCGAAACAACAAAGGACAGGCGGCACCGGCAACTCAGACACATCCCGAGGAAACCACTGGAGAATTTGAGGTTGTCAGCTGGAGCTCATCACTGACTTTCCTCTTATGGATGAGCTTCCCGCTGAACTATCCTTTTCCTTTCCCAGTCCAGGCTTCAAGGCCACCGGCTTGGACTCTAGGAGCACTGCCAAGCTTCAGCACATCTGCTGAAGCAGGAAAGCCAATCCGTGCTCCGGCCAGTCACTGCTCACAGGACAGTACAATTAGGACTCTTCTTCTTTGTCCCCTAGAACCTGTTGGGATTTAGAAGTGTGGTTGGTTTTTGCTTTGTTTTACTTTTGTGAGAGAACAATGAGGTTATGCCGAAACTCACCTTACAGCCAACCCTGGTGGGTGGGCACATCTTAGAGTTGGCAGTGACCGCCAAGCACTGGGTTCTGAAGCCAGGGGCAAGCTTCACCACACCAGGAGGTCAGCCAGCTGAATGCCTATTCCCAACCAGGGCTTCTGTCTGTCTGTCTGTCTCCTCTTTTTAAATAGTTGTTCATTGGTTGGTGGGGACAGGTGTGTACCACAGCACGCACACGGAGGTCAGAGAACAACTCCTGGAAATCAGTTCCCTCCTCCCGTCAGGTGGGTCCTGGGGATTAAACTCGGGTTGTCAGGCTTGGTGGCGAGTGCTCATCTTGCTATCTTCCCAGTTTCTTCTGACTTGCTTTTCCCAGGGGCATCCTGGGAAATCCTGGCACTGGAGATCCATTGGAGTTTAGTTCAGTTAATGACTAAGACATGGCTGCCTGCAGAGGTCCTTTTCCCGGCCTCCACTCTCTTCTTCTCATCCCTCAGGCCCTCTGCCTTCTGCATTGCCTCCTGGGGTGGGGGCAGGAGAACATTTGGTGCTAGGAGATATGATCTGTGTCTGGGCTGTGCAGTAGTGCGGCCATGTGACTCTCTGGAGTGCCTGTAATAGGCTACTGTGATTAAGTTATGACAAAATAAACAGCCATATTCATCTAGTGGCACATATTTTAACCACAAGGCAACTTGTGTGCGTTCATAAAATTATCAGGGTAGTTTATGACCATGGTTTTGCCTCTGTGACTCTCCCCAGCTCTCCGACACCACTTACATCTCTGTTGGGGATTTTGGCTGACCCTCCAGCAGTGGGCTGGGTCTCCTTAAAGGTCTTTGCCTCTCTGCTCCTCCCTGAATGGGGACTTTCCTCTCATTGCCCCTAAGCCCAAAGATAAAGTGGGGACCCTGAAACTCAGTGGTTCCCCTAGTCCCTAACCCGGGATGACTGGTTGGAGCCTCAGAAGTCAGACCTGAAGGAAGACATGCTCACTGGGGTTTAACAAACTTCTCCAAAAAAGTGTAAGTAGTTAGTTGTTGTAAATTAGGGGAGAGGGGTGTGGGTTATGTTCCCAGAGCCTGGCTCCCAGCCCCCAGCCACCGGCCCACTCAGCAGCTGGTTGCTTGCTTATGCCCGAAATAACCACATGACAATTATATTCATTTAAACTCTGCCTGGCCCATTATCTCCAGCCTTTTCTTGGCTAGCTCTCACATCTAAACTAACCCATTATAAAAGTCTGTATGTCACCACGAGGTGGGTGACTTACCGGAAAGGTCTAACCTGCATCCATCTACGACAGTAGCCTCATGGCGACTGGCACACTTCCTTCTCTCTTCCCAGAACTTCCTTTCTGTTGACTCCGCCCACCTAAGGGCTGACCTATCTTACAAGCCAGGCAGAGTCTTTATTTAACCAATCAAAGCACAGAAATACAGATGAACCCTCCTACTCCAGTTAGTTATCTTAGCATTGGCCACATGTTATTAATCGATTCTCAAGTTACATCTCAAATGGTTGCTAAGCCATTTTTTCCCCTTCTCCTTCTCTTTTGATGAGAGACACATGAGGTGACTCTAGAGATGCCTTGAGGGAATTATGACCTGATAAAGTAAAGGCAGAAGCCCCGAGAGTTGTTTAAGGGATTTTGGATGTGTCTTTTCCTTGTAAATGGGAGCTTTTGGTGAGGTTCCCAGAGAACTGTAGGCTCCTGACTGGAAAGGGAGACAGCCTCAAGTAGTTGCTAATTGTGTTGGAATTCTTCCGAGCTGCTGGCAGAGATGTCACCTGGATTGCAGGCTGGGAATCTTCTTGCCCCTTCTCATTTCCCCAGGGGATTCCTAGGCTTCCTATCCTGTTCCAGTTTCTTTAATGTTTCATATTTTATACAGAGATAGTTGCATCACCCACAGGCAAGGACAGTTTTCTTTTCCTTCCTGGTTTGCGTGTGTTTTAAGCCCTTTCCAAATCTTGCCACATTAACTAAGACTTCTAGGACAGAGCTGACAGGAAATGGAGAAAGTCGACTTCAGACTTCATTGTCATCTTAGCGAGAGCTTTTGACTTTCTTAATGAGCTCACTGTGGAGACCAGGCTAGACCCTAACTTGCCTCCAGCCTTCGGCCTCTGTCCCTGGAGTGCTGGGGTTACAGCCTGCGCCACCATGAGTGCTGGGGTTACAGCCTGCGCCACCGTGAGTGCTGGGATTACAGCCTACGCCACCATGAGTCCTGGGGTTACAGCCTGCGCCACCATGAGTGCTGGGGTTATAGCCTGCACCACCATGAGTGCTGGAATTACAGCCTGCGCCACCATGAGTGCTGGGGTTACAGCTTGCGCCACCTTGAGTGCTGGGGTTATAGGCCTGCGCCACCATGCCTGGGTTATAGCCTGCACCACCATGCCGGGGTTCTGCACCACCATGAGTGCTGGGGTTATAGCCTGCGCCACCATGAGTGCTGGGGTTACAGCCTGCGCCACCATGAGTCCTGGGGTTATAGCCTGCACCACCATGCTGGTGAGCAGAAGGCACTGTGGTCCTGACAGGCATAGCCTCAAACCCCTACTTTCTCCAGCTAGAGCCTTGCCCCCACCTCTCCACAACGTTCCCTGGAGACCAAGCCTGAAGCATATGCGCTTTGGGGGCACATTTAAGATTCAAGCATATCGGCTATTTTTTCAGTGATTTCCTTAGTGTCTACCAATGGACAGTGCACTATACTACATTCTTGTCCCCTCTAGGAAGCTGTCCATAGAGCATACCTAAGGAAGGATGGCCTTGGACCAAAGGTCCCCAGGAAGTGGGACTGAGACACTGAGATGCTCAAGTTAGCACCGCAGGAGCTGTAGCTTTGATGAGATTTCACAAAGCTTTACAGCTTGAGGATCATGCGAGTAAGGACCGTGTCAGTGCCCTTAGAAATACATGTGTTGGCATCAGCAACGCTGCTGTCAGGTTCCCCTGGTGACCACCCCACTACCTGCTCTCCTGTGCCTCAACATGTGCCAGAATGGGCTCCTGAACTGTCCAACAAGGGCCTTAGCACCAACAAGGTTATCTAAGCAGGGCACCTCCTTTTCCGAGCATTGTAAAACCCAGGACCTGAGCTGGGACATGCTGGAGGACAGGTGGGGATTGAAGGGCAGATCATGGCGTCCAAACACAGGGAGCATAAGGGATGAAGGGGCTCTTGAAGGATCTTAAGGGGCTCTGACTTCTTTATTCATCACGGTTTGTCCTCTAACCCTCACCCAGGCCCCCAACCCTCATTTCAGCGATGCTCAGCTTCCTGGCATGCTAAAGCCAGTAACAAGAGTTGCTACCTGCCAAGGTCTGCTTCCAGGTAGAGGAAGAGGACCCTGAGGAGGAGATCAGACTTGGGTCGTAGGCCTCCCATTCTGTTCCTCACCCTCCCTCTTAGTCAAAGGGCTGTCCCTCAGACCTCAAAGATTTGACGCCTTCTGTAGTGAGTCTAGAGGTGTGGCTCGCAGGCTGAGCAGGACGGTGGCCCTGTGAAAGGCAGAGAATACTCCTGTACACCTCTGCAGGTACCTATCGCTGCGCCAGGCCCATATCTGGCCTGCCAGGGCTAGGAGGCAAGTCTGCCCCACCAGCTGCCACCAGCCCTACCTCAGTGGCAGCCTGAAAATATGTGTGGTCATTCTCCGCTCCTCCCACCAGGAGGCGTGCATGGAGGAATTCAACAGCTGCCTTGCAGATGTGCACCCTGTGCTAACCACAGACCCTAGTTCTATGCACAGCTGTCTCTCCCATCTCCTGAGAAACAGACACCTAGCTGAATCCCAGAAACTCAGCCTGTGTCCCTGAACTGCCCAGATGGAGAAGGCAGTTCTCAGGAACCCATCCGTTGGGGAGGTGTCCAGGAAGGGCTTGCAGGTTCCCCAGAGCCTAGCAAGGGTACTGTGATGGCCCATCTTCATTGTTAACTTGGCTGGGCTTAGAATCACCAGGAAACATACCTCTCTGGGTGTACTTATGGAGGTGTTTGCAGAAAGACTTAACTAGGGAGGGAAGATCTGTCCCCAGCAAGGGTGGCATCATCCTGTGTGCAGAGATAAATAAAAAGGGGTGGGGTGGGGTGCTATGTCCTGCCTGTGGATGCCCTGAGATTTCAGCCACTTTGCACTCTTGCCACTACGCCCTCCCCACCATGGTGCACGAACCACAAACCATCACATACTTGGTCATAGCAGCTAAAAAGTGACTAACGCAGGCATCTGATCCCATTCAGCATGACCCCTTCTCGCGTCCACAATGTCTGTAAGGCCCAGAGCGAGGTCTCAGAAAATTGTCCCTAATATCCTGGAAGGGGGGAAACCCTGAGAAGCTGCTCACCTCAGACCCTCCTCACCCATGTGCCGTATTTCCATCCATGAATTCATCATCCATTCCGGACTCCCAGCTGCACAAAGCTGGCACATTTGGCTGTTCCTGGGGTGAAGCAACAATGGGTTCTCAAGTGTTCTCCCCATGTGGTTTCAGTCTTTCTATCTGCCATCCTGCCCTGTGCCATCCACCTGTCTTTCCTGCCTTACTCCTACACAGACAGAATCTGACCTACAGTGCCAGATTCCCTGGAGGCTCTGGGTCTGGCTCGTAAGAGACATTTGCTGTAGTCAAGAACGCAAGAGAGCAGACCAAATAGAATTTCTTTTCTCTGACCCAATATGTTGTACCCAACTTCTGAGAGCAGCTTTTCTGAGGGAGGCCTGGCTGTCCACGGATGGGACTTCAGAAATGCCTTTTGGTTCGCTGGCCATGCCTTGGTGGATGTTCCCTCCACAAAACCCACCTCTGTTCAATATCACCCATGTCCTTCTGGGACCTCAATTCCCGTGCCTGTCAGCTAACACTACTACATGAGGGTGGACCTGGGTCTCTGGAGCATCCAGGAGTCCTGGGAATCCTTGGGGAGGAAGTCATGAGGAGGCAAGCTGAAGTATAATTCAGAGGAGCCAGGTGGAGCTTTTTAATTTTTTTTTATTTTTTATTTTTAATTTTCCTTCTTCTCTTTCTCATCCTCCTTTCCCGGCTTTTCTTTTTGAGACAAGACTTCGTGTAGACAAAGCTGACCTTTAACTACCGATCATTTTGTCTTTATCTCACACATGCTGGGGTTACAAGAGTGTGCCATATGGCCTGACAAATTTCTTAATTTTTATTTTCAGGATTGTTGTTCAGTTGCAATATTTGCCCAACATGCATGATGACCTGGGTTTGATCCCCAGAACCAGGTATGGTGGCGCATATCTGTAACGTCAGCACATACAAGGCAGGTGGTCTGCATGAAACCCTGTCTCAATACGTAGTTTTAGTTTACTTATAGTTGAATTCATCCTTTGTCAATTACAGTTCTGAGGATTTTTTTGTTGTTGCTTTTCTTTCTTTCTTTTTTTTTTGTTTTTTGTTTTTGTTTTTGGAGACAGGGTTTCTCTGTAGCTTTGGAGCCTGTCCTGGAACTAGCTCTTGTAGACCAGGCTGGTCTCAAACTCACAGAGATCTGCCTGCCTCTGCCTCCCGAGTGCTGGGATTAAAGGCGTGCGCCACCACCACCCGGCTGTTGTTGCTTTTTCAAGACAGGGTTTCTCTGTGTAGCCCTGGCTGTCCTGGAACTCTCTCTGTAGACCAGGCTGGCCTCAAACTCACAGAGATCTGCCTGCCTCTGCCTCCCGAGTGCTGGGATTAAAGGCGTGCGCCACCACCACCCGGCTGTTGTTGCTTTTTCAAGACAGGGTTTCTCTGTGTAGCCCTGGCTGTCCTGGAACTCTCTCTGTAGACCAGGCTGGCCTCAAACTCACAGAGATCTGCCTGCTTCTCCCTCCTGAGTGCTGAGATTAAAGTTATGCACCACCACCTGAGTTTTGGGTTTTTTGTTTTTGTTTTTTTGGGGTTTTTGGCAACAGGACAATTATGTTAAGACATTGAAACCTGCTGGGCAGTGTTGGTAGGTGCCTTTAATCCCAGCACTTGGGAGGCAGAGACAGGGGATCTTAGTGAGTTTGAAGCCAGCATGGTCTACAAAGTGAGTTCCAGGACAGATAGGACACAGAGAAACCCTGTCTCAAACAAACAAGACATGGGAACCACACCAGTCACTTCGGACTATCCCCTTGAGACCAACCAATCCCATATTCCCTGGGTTTCTTTTTGTTTCTATGGTTTCTCAAGGGTCTCTTTCTAGCTAAAGCAGCTCAATTCTGCTTTCCTCAGCATCTCAAGGGCACAAAGCCACCTCTGATGCAAGACAATATTGGATCCCAAATGTGGGGAAGGAGGCTGCTCTCCCTCTGCCATCTCTCTTACTATATCTGACTCAGAGAAGGGAAAGGAGAGCAAAAGTTGGGGGCATGTCTCAGGGGCAGCCTGTCATGGGGATCAGGAAGCTCCAGGCTGTCAGAGTGTGGAGATCTGCATGTCCCCTTGGTTTCCCCTCCTCTGAAGATATAACCAGTGTGGTGGTTTGAATGAAAATGGTCCCATAGGCCCATAGGGAGTATCATTATTAGGAGGTGTGGCCTTGTTGGAGGAAGTGTGTCATGGAGGGGGGTAGGCTTTGGGGTTTCAGATGCTCAAACCAGGCCCAGTGTTACTCTCTTCTTGTTGCCTTCTGATCCAGATGTAGCAGTCTTGGCTCCTTCTCCAGCACTATGTCTACCTGCATGTCACCATGCTTCCTGTCCTGATGACAATGGACTAAACCTCTGAACTGTAAGTCAGCCCCGATTAAATGTTTTCCTTTATGAGTTGCCATGGTCACAGTCCCTTCACAGCAGTAAAACTCATACTAAGATAACCAGGATGGGCAGTCCCTAAAACAGCTGAGAAGCAACGGAATGTAGGATGTGCCCTATGGCACAGCTGCTCTTGTGTTTTTCCCTGTCATCTGCACTGAGTGCAAAGCCCTGGGCCTGCCTCATCTTCATCTGGTATGGTGCATTTTGTTGCTGACAGTGTATTGAGTCCACTTCACCAATGAGAACACTGAGATGCAGAGAGACTGCACGGAAGCTAAGGCCAAGCAGCTAGCATCACCTGTCTGCCTAGGAGAAGACACTTATGATGCAGCTGGCGTCAGGTCCCAGTGTCTCGTTGTCCTGTTGCTATATGCCTTCAGGTAGACTAACTCCTCTTGCTGAGTCTCAGCGTCTTCAGGTGAAGAGTGAGCAGACCCTGCTCTATGCAAGAGAATGAACTATGGTCTCGGGTTTCGTGCAGCCAGATGTGTGAAATATTCTCATAGGCTGAGTTGTGTCCCCTTTCCCTGCATTTGTATATCGAAGTTCTACCATCTAGAGCCTCAGAATGTGACCGTCTTTGAAGTAGGGTCATTGCACATGTAGTTAGTTAAGTTGAAGTCAGTAGAGGCTCCTTACTCCATGACAACTGGCGCCTTTATGGAAGGGGACATTTTGGGGGCTGAGGGTGTAGCTCAGTGGTACAGTGCTTGCCTATTATGCACAGGCCCCGAGTGTGATTCCAAGAACTGCAAAAGGGGCCACACTTAGGTGCAGAGGCATGTCCACAGAGAGGATGCCTTGACTTTGAAGATGAAGAAAAGGTCTGGGTGACATTCCTACAAACAGTGAATCATCAGAGACAGTAGTGAGAACACGCAGGACGAGGTGGAGGGGTTAGCTCAGCGGTGTATAGCAAGTCCAGGTCCTGGGTTTTTGTTCCCAAAACTATTTTTAAAAAAGGATATAAAGTGACGTCAGTAGGTAAAAATACTTGCTGCATAAGCATGAGGCCCTGAAACAAAAATCCCAGCACACACACCTGAGGAGTAAGCCTGAGGACCTGAGTGCGGTGCCTGGAAGTCAGGCTGGAAGGAGAGAATGAGACCCTGAAATAGGGTCTTCTGACTACAATAGCAACACATCATGCACTTCCCCATGTCCACAGCACACACTCACACACACATTCATATGCATACTCACACACTCACACATGCACATTCATACGTGTGAACTCACACACACAACTCACTCACACACACATTCACACATACACACATGTTCACATACACACATGTTCACATACACACATTTAACACACATAACCATAATAGTAAATAAACTTTCAAAATTATTTTAGCTGGGTGCATGCCTTCATTCCCAGCACTGGGGAGGCAGAGGCAGGTGAATCTGTGAGTTTGAGGCCAGCCTGGTCTACAGAGCAAGTTCCAGGACAGCCAGGGCTACACAAAAAAAACCCTGTCTCAAAATAAATGAATACATACATACATACATACATAAATACATAAATAATTTTGTTTTTATTTTGTTTTGTTTTTCTAGATAGAGTTTCTTTGTATAGCCTTGGCTGTCCTAGAACTTACTCTGCAGACCAGGCTGGTCTCAAGCTCACAGAGATCCTTTTGCTCTGCCTCCCTAGTATTAAAGGCATGCACCATTGGGCAATACAGTTCAACCCCCACCCCATACAGAGAGAAGTAAATTGAGGAGGGTTCCAAAATTTGCGATGTTAATTAGCAAGGAAGGAACTCAGCTCACTCCTTTGGTAAATGGAGGCACAAATAACATCCACTGTCTAGTGACTGCCTGCAATTAAACAATTAAGATGTCCCAGGGCTTAACCTGTGTAGGGCATAAGTTAAGATCTCATTAGTGTAATCTTATATCTGTCTGACTCCAAAGGGTTAAATGTCACTTATGGTTTAGTTGACTTCAAAACCCAGCATCTGATATCATCAGTAGTCCTCCCTCCCCCTGGTGAGGATGTGGGTTGGGAGTGGAGGGAAGGTGGTAGGATCATGCCTGCTTCTGTGTGGTTTGGGATAGGCTGCTGTGTGCAGGGATCCTCACTTCTATCCTGTTTCTTGGTTCACCTTGAACCTCAGAACTGCATCAGGCACCTGGGATGGAGCAAACCTGCCAAGACCCAAGGGGATTCGGGATGTTTGCCCTTGCCCCATGCCTAGTCCGGGGCCCTCCTATCATCTGCCGTCTCATAGCAAAACTCTGCAGACTTAGGGAGCTGGTACAGAGGAAGAGGCCTGAGCAGGGGGCTCTTCTTCCCTCCCTTCCTGCATCTCTATCTCCCAGAAATGGTTCCTGGTCAAGCCACCCAGGCATGCCAGCACCTCTGAGCTGTTGAGGAGGAGGCAGGGCAAACAGTGAAGGAGTCGACCACATGGGCTGAGGACCTTCCTATTCTCTAGGCCTTTCAGCTCCTTCATAGTTCATCGTGCCCAGCACCATGGTTTGGCTGGGCATCAGGGTCTTGATTTAGAAAACTGCAAAAAACGTAGAGGATGGGGGCTGGAGAGATGGCTCAGAGGTTAAGAGCATTGCCTGCTCTTCCAAAGGTCCTGAGTTCAATTCCCAGCAACCACAAGGTGGCTCACAACCATCTGTAATGGGGTCTGGTGCCCTCTTCTGGGCTGCAGGCATACACACAGACAGAATGTTGTATACAAAATAAATGAATAAATATTTTAAAAAAACCTAGAGTATGCAGTGAAGGGGAGTGGTCTTGGCCATTTCGGCTTATAGCCACGCCCCGTCATTAGCTAATTATTCTGCCCCCCTAATTAGTTGTTAATTAATTAATGGGGCTGGACCACCAGGTCCCAAGAGGTATAAAATGATAGGCCCACGTAGAAAGTGCACTCTCTGCGCGGATCACGGGCCTGCCTGCTTCTTCGGAGGAGCTCTTTCTGGTATAGTAATCTGTGTGTGTATCTGGCCCCTATTAAACTTGTGTGTATTAAATAAAACTTCCACAATGCAGGACACCAGCCTTCAAAGAGCTCAACTCTAGGTCCACTCTGGTGAGAACTGACACCTCTTCCCTGTAAACAGGCATCAAAGAAAGGAGAGGGCCCTGACCTTCAAGCTCCCCAGGGCTGTTAGCTCCCAAGTTCCTTCTTTCTTCACTCTGAGATCCTCAGATGGTTCCTGTGGGGCCGGACCAAGCCCACTGCAGGAGTCTCAGAAGGCCGACTTCCTCCCTCCCCTTTTGCTCCTTGCCAGGTACCTGCTTCATGAGGACACAGTGTGTCCTCTAGACAGATGGCAACAGGGAGGCCCTGTCCCTTCAATGACAGAGCTCAGCAATGGGGAGGGAAGTTGTTTGGGGCAATGCTTATGCTGAGTTTAGCAGATTCTAAGCCCAAAGTGCAGGGAGTCTGGGAGGGGTGGCCATCTAACCCAGTAGAGTCTGGGTGCCTTTCTAAATAGACCAGAGGTGATGAGGGTGCCAACACTAAGTGATCCAAGGAATAGCAACAGGAGAGGAGTCCCAGAGGAAAATGGCATCTTCGCCACAACCATTAAAGGGAATACTGAGAAGCCCCTGGGTGTGGGGTTTTAAAGAAGAGGTCAGGAAATGCTAGAGCTGGGGAGGGAGCCTTCTTTAAGGCTTAGGGCCAATTCGAGCTGGCAAGCCCAAGGCCCAAAGGATAAAGTCAAAATGGAGTTCATTCAGGACATCAGAGAGAGAAGTGACCAGCAAGGGAAAGAAAGAGAAGTACCATTTCTTTTTTTTAGTGAGACTGAGGAGCAAAGAGCCAGCCGCTGCCTTGAAGTGGTGTCAGCACAGCTTCCTAGGCCCCAGGTTGTGGAAGAGAGACTGAGTGTGGGTTGGCAAAGGTGAGGACCTAAGGTCTGGAGGAGCCCATGTGACAGTTTTGACTGAATGGGGACTTCCAAGTCATACCTCAGAAGGCTCGGAGGAGGCAGCAGTTAGTAAAAACAGAGAGGAACCTCTGACAGCAATGTCCACAGCACAGGTCATAAAACCATTGGAAAATTCCAAGCCAGAACAGCTGGATTACATCTACTGCAGCTCTGAGTTCTCCACTGACCCCAAGCAAAGCCGCCTCTGTGGTGGCCCTTATCGCTTGTCCCAGTCTTCCTACCCAGCCCCATAGACTAGAAGCCCCAGGACAGTGGGTTGAGGACAGAATAGATTTGTTTGCCACTCTATTCTGGCGCAGGCAGGCACTTGATTGCCAGCCTGGCATTCTCCATCTGTGACAGGGATGGAGAGGGGACTCCAGCAGAGGAAGAGTGTCATACAATTCCTGGAGAGTAGATCTAAGGTTGGATCCCAGTTGGACTCAGTCTGATGACTAATTCACTCTCTGAAGTGTGGTGTGTCTGACAAGCAGGCCAGCCTGGAGACCCTGCAAAGCCTAGGCCAGAGAAAATGGGGTTCCTGTATGGGAGTTGTTGGGTAGCAAAGGCAGTGGGCACCTCTGCGGCCCTACCTAAAGCGGGCTGCCCTCCAGGTGCTGGGAGTCCGTTTAGCTTCTCCTTGTGCGTCTGTCCTCCTTCTGTCACACACTAGATTTCTTTCGGTTCCCTCTGGTGGCATGGCTTCCTCTAACCCCCTTTGTGCCGCTCCTCATACCACAGCTTTGCCCAAAGCAGACCAATGCACCCACCTCTTCTCACATGCTCAGAGGAAGTGAGTGATAAGGTCATGTCACTGGTGGGGAGTCACCAGGACTCTTGATAAGCCCCTGGGACTGCAAAGACCAAGTCTCTCTGCACCCTCCTGGGCCCCTGGCTGCACAAAGGGAACTGAGATTAGTTTCAAGCAGAAGATTGGGGCCTCACTTCCCCTTAGCTTGTGATGGTGCAAGAAATCTAGAGGACCCTTTGTCCTTGGATGAGCTGGAGTTCTGTTCACCGAACAAGCAGCACTTCCCTTCCTTCCGACTCACATCTCTGGCTCAGGGCAGTTTTTGGCTAAGGAGTTCCTTTTGGCAAGAGAAGACAGGAGCTGAATGGAGCAGAGTCTGTTCAGGGCCCTGTTTATTCTCTGGCCTGCTGCCAGTGCTGTGAGCCCTGTAAAATCCTTCTGAAGACAAGCAGATGAGACACACCATCGTGAACGGTGCCTCTGCCACACATAGACCCTGCTATGGTGAAATTCAAAAGCTCTACGGGTGAGGCTTCATCTGAGAAAAGGAGAGAGTGGGTATGGACTGGGTATGAGTTGCCTGGAATCTCATGGTCCCCAGGATTGTTTGTGTGTTGGGAACATTTGACAATAAAAAGGCTTTTCTTGGCCATTATGCATTTAGAAATGCATTAGATGCATTTCTAAACCAACAGAATAGTTTTCTATTAAATGTACTGACCAGGGAGCTGGGAGACATATAGCCCAGTGGTAGAGCATTTGTCTAACATGCAGTAAAGCCCTGAGTTCCATCCCTACCACAGAAAAATGTGACTCACCTCCAATGAAAGCAATTCTTAGTTTGTGGAGGACATTGTTCAATTCTGTAGAAGTTTTTCTGGCCTTGGACTCTCGGGCATTCTCTTGCTTCAGTCCTCCAAGTACTGGGATGTCAGGTAAGTGCCCACACAGAAAGCCAGCAGTTTGTTTTGTTTTGAGGCAAGGTCTCATGTAGCTTAAGCTGGCCACCAACTCACTACATAGATGGTGGTGAACTTCTGACACCGTTTCATGTTGGGATTACAGGTACAGCCCCACACGCCTGCTAAGATGTTCTCTGTTTTATGAAATAGGACCAATGTGGTGGCACCTGTAATCCTGGCATTCCTGAGGCTGAGAGAAGAGGATTGCAAGTTCAAGATCAGTTTGGGGTACATTGTAACTCTCTCCTTAGGATGAAAGGGGCGGAGCAGTAATCAGAGGAGGCGGGAGGAGGTGGTGGGTGGAGAGATGGCTCAGCAGGAAAGCTGACACCTTGGTTTTTATTTCTGGGACCCACGTGGTGGAAGGAGAGAACCAGTTCCCGAACGTTGTCCTCCGAGCTCCAATGCTTATGCTGCGGCATTCATGCTTGTGTGCATACACAAATACACACATGAGCATGCATACACACATAAATAAATGCAATAAAAAGAAATTTGAAAGAGTGAAATAAAAAAGAAAGAAGACCAACCATCCACACACACACCCCTTTCTGCTATTTATTTACCTCTTGAGAAAAGCTCTCTCTATGCAGTCCAGGCTGACTCGGAACTGGATGTGTGCAGGCCTTTGCTGCCCCAGTGCTGGGCATGTACCACCACGAATGGATCCACACATGGTTTAAATTTAAAAATATGAAACAGAAGGAGATGTGGCTCAATGGTAGAGTGCCTAGCATGTGTAAGATAGTGATGTATTCAGCAGATACAAATAATATATATATATTTCCATTTTATCATTTTAATTATTTTATTTCATGTGCATTGATGTTTTTTCAACAGGAAATAAGAAGTCACAGAGAATCATGAGCCTCCATGTGGGTGCTGGGGATAGAACCCAGGTCCTCTGAAATAGCAGCAAGTGCTCTTAACCGCTGAGTCATCTCTCATTTTATAGTCAGGTCACAGTGAGATAGACAAAGAGAAGGAAAAACAAAGCAAACCTACAGGATTCTTTTCACTCATTGAAGTTCAATCCAGATATTCCTGAAAGGCAGCAGAGGTGGACCAAGAAGCCAAAATTCTAATTCATTTAAATAACACCACTGTGTCTGTTAGCAACTCCAGGCTCTAAAATGGAAAGAATAAACAGTGTGTCTAGAATGTATATGTTTTATTTGCTATCTAAAAGTGAATAACGGGGCCGAGAGGAGTAGTAAGATGGCTAGGCAGGCAAAAGTGATTGCTGATGAGCCTGACAACCTTCGTTCAATCCCTGGGCCCCACATGGTGAAGGAGACTGACTGACCCCGGCAAGCCGTGTTCTGACCTACTCACGCTCACGTACACCCACAGATAAACACAAAAAAGAAATCCAGGAACAATTTTAACTTAATTAATTCAGAACATTTCTTAATTAAAAATATCTTTAGGACAGGAGAGGTGGCTCAGTGTTTAAAAGCCCTTGGTGCTCTTGCAGAGGACCTGGGTTCAGTTCCCAGCACCCATTGTTCACAACTGGCTGTAACTCCAGGTTCAGAGGTCCAACTCTGTTTTCTGGGTCTCACAGGCACTGCATGTTCATGATGCACATACATGCAGACAAAATACTCATATGCATAAAATAAAAATAAATAAATCATTAAAAAGAATTAAAATGGATACTACACCTGAAATTTCAGCTACTCAAGGAATCTGAGCCAGGAAAATTGTTTGAGTCTAGTCCAGCATTGGCAGCATATCTTTTTCCTTTAAAAAAAAATCCAACAAACAAACACAATCATCTTTTAAAATCATGATAGAGCCGGGCGGTGGTGGCGCACGCCTTTAATCCCAGCACTCGGGAGGCAGAGGCAGGCGAATTTTTGTGAGTTTGAGACCAGCCTGGTCTACAAGAGCTAGTTCCAGCACAGGCTCCAAAGCCACAGAGAAACCCTGTCTCGAAAAACCAAATAAATAAAAGAAAGAAAAAAGTTGGGTGGTGGTGACGCATGCCTTTAATCCCAGCACTCGGGAGGCAGAGGCAGGCGGATTTTTGTGAGTTCGAGACCAGCCTGGTCTACAAGAGCTAGTTCCAGCACAGGCTCCAAAGCCACAGAGAAACCCTGTCTCGAAAAACCAAATAAATAAAAGAAAGAAAAAAGTTGGGTGGTGGTGACGCATGCCTTTAATCCCAGCACTCGGGAGGCAGAGGCAGGCAGATCTCTGTGAGTTCGAGACCAACCTGGTCTACAAGAGCTAGTTCCAAGACAAGCTCCAAAGCCACAGAGAAACCCTGTCTCGAAAAACCAAAATAAATAAAAAATAAAATAAAATAAAATCATGATAGAGCAGGGCAGGTAGACACTTAGAGGCAGAGCACTTGCCCAGCATGTGTAAGGTCCATCATCAGTAACAAACACAAAAATAAAAATCACTATAGATCATGAATGATGCAAGACAGGACTGGTCCCCAGTAAACTGAATTTCACTGAAAATCAGACATTAACATCACAAACTGGGACCTGTGAAATGGGTCATCGATTTGATAAAGGCTCTTTCCACCAGAGCAAGACAACCTGTGTTCAGTCCCCTGGACTCTGGGAAGCTGTCCCTTGATTTATCCGCTCCAACGAAACAAGCCAACAACACCAAACACAACAACAAACCAGAAGCTGACTCAAAGAGTAGACCCTTCCGGAAAAACCACCTAGACTCCCAGAATATGCGATGCTGACCCGAATGAAGAGAGGGAGTCAGCGAGTGAAGAATCTTCCTACACAAACAGGATGTGTGAAAGTTGAGGCCGGCATCAGCAGGTAGGCCGATTTATGGAACCGAAAAAAAAAAAAAAAAGTTCAAATGGCAAACCCACTGTGAAGGTAGGAGAGAAAGAAGAGGCGGGATTGCAGCCACAGAGTGAGTGGAGTCGCGAGTAGGTGTATGTATGTTAAGGCTGAAGACAGACAGCGGCCCAGGGTATGTTGAAAGGTGTCTCTGAGTTAGTTCTGCAGCCTATAGCTGGGTTGCGGTGGGAACCAGAGGATCAGGGGATTCTCAGTCGCCTCGAAACGCCCTGGAGTGTGGCTCCATTGACTCCTGTGCACAGCGGATCTCCAGCTACAGGCGGGCGCGGACCGGGTGGGGACCGGCTACGGGGTGTCTGAGGACCGGGTGATGGGTGACTCCGACTCTCCGGATTCCCGAAGGAGCCAGAGCCTTCGGTGCGGGCCGCCGGGCCGCAAGCTGTCTGCGATGTTGGCGAGGCCCTGGGCCTGGTTCCTCGCTCCTCGCGGTGGGCGGTGGCCGGGTCGGTGCAGGGGACCCGGGGTAGTTGCGTGGGACGGGGCGGGGCGCTGCCCGAGGCGGGGGCGGCACGATGCGGAAGTGCGGGGCGGACTAGGCGACCCGCGGGAGGCGCAGCTCTGGGAGGGCTCAGACCGGCCGCAGCGCCCGGCCGGGGCTCCTGGCTCCCCGCGGGCGTACCGCAGACAGGTAGGTCCAGGATCTGTGGGCTGTGCTGGGTCTCGCGCCCGGAGGGTGGTGGGAACCGTCCCGGCTACTGCTAGATCAACTGCTTCGCCCCACGGCGGCCTACGCCCCGGGGGACACCTGCCCAAGAGGGCCGGCGGGGTCGCGATCCCGCTCCTCCGCGGTGGGCGCTCATCGCAGGCAGCGCCCCGCCGACGCCAACGTCTCCAAGGCGCCCCACACCCGGCCAGCTCGGAGTGCTGGGCTCCGGCCGCCATCGTCCTACAGGCGCGGGGAAAACCCCGACAGGCGAGGACGAGAGACAGAATGACGAGTGCGCATCCTCCTAGCGCCACGCCAGGGTCAAGGATGCCAAGCGCCCTCGCGCGGGGCGTAGTCTGGCACCGAGAATCCCTTTCACGCACAGCCCCGTCGTTCCTCCCCGGCCACGCCTCACCTTTTCGAGTAAAAGGTTGAGGTTTCAAACAGTCACCCTTCCCAAGGATCTTAAAGCCAAGAGCAGGAATTTGTGGAAATATAGTTTAGGGAGAGATGGTGTCAAATCGTGGCGCCGCCCCTTGACTCGTGGCTCAAAAACGACGCCGATTTTCTTAGCAGACAAGAAGAATGGGGGGCGCAATGCTTGGTCTGGTTTCTTGAAGGCCTGCCCCTAAACTTAAGAAGGAAGCAACTTAGAATCTGAAAGTGGAGGGAAAGTGTTAGCAGTATGGCCATGGCGCAGGCCAGGCAGGGAGATGCCCTGGGCTGGCATCCAACCGCTGTGCAGGTGTCTCCCACGGTACCTAGGAGCCGGGGTGCAAGTGGAGGCTTTCCTGGCCTCCTCTTGGCGTGGCAGAGCGGGGCGTCCCCAGCCAGAGGAGTGGTCCAAGAACGGATACTAAAACCAGAACTCTGCGGTGACTTCTGGGGCAGACCCAGAGAGTCCCGCGTTCTGTCCCGGGTGGAACCTGCAAGGGTGATCACGAAGGACCCGCCTGGCCTGAACTCCAGTGTGGGGATAAGTGAACAGGACCAGAAAGGACGTGGGCTGGGCTGACTGAGAAGGCTGGAGAAGCTGGGGGTGGGGGTGGGGTGGGAGTGGCGGGCAGGTGAGGAGTATCCGTCCCTACTCCTTAAGCTCCTGGTTTAGGACCAGGAAAGAGGTAGGAAACCACCCCTTTTAACTAAAAGCGCTGCTTCGGGGCTTTCCCTTGCACTCTGGCCTTCCCCCAACCTGCTCCTGGGAGGAAGCTGAGAGAGGGTTCTTCCTGCCGCACCAGCTGCCCCAGAAAGTCAGCCTGTCTGCACTCCGAAGGGGCGGGGTCCCGGGTGTGTCGCTCACCTGGAGAGGGCTCATGCCTGACGCAGGTAACCCCTTGCAGGTTCCTTGAACTGGGTGTGGGGCTTAGAGCCAGGTAGGAGCGGTTTGAAGTTCTGCGTCTATTACTTCCGTTATGGCAGCATCTCTTCCACCAGCCCTTGTAGCTCTCAGTGATCTGACCACCCAGGTGACCTCTCCTGGGACTTCAGGACCTTGGGGTGAGCTGTGGGATTCGTGGACTGCTTCTCAGGACGCTTCTGTGCCTGATTATATGTCGGCTGCTTCCTCGGGTTTTCAACAGTTTATACCATTTTGACATTTCTGTGGTTTCTCCTTTACGGGGCTGATAGCGGCAGATCTCAGTCTGGGTGTTGCATCCATCTTACTCCAAACCTCCAGACCCAGGTGAAGGCAGTCATGTTTAGACACTAGAACTGGGAACTGGCAGACCCAGGGTCAGACTCAGAGCTAAGCCTTCTCTTGGGGAGAAGGGAGCTTTTGGGGGAGTGGATGCTGAACTTGGTCCTGCTCAGGGGAAAGATCCTGCGGGATCACCTCGCTGTGAAACCTTCTGTGGCTAAGTGAATATACCCTCTCTTGGCCCTGGTGGCTCGGCTTGCTGTGGGGCTCTTTTCTCTGTCTCTATGCTTCAGGGTCTGCCACTTCCTAACAGTGAGGTCAGAGTAACAATTTCAAAGCCTTTCTCTGAATTAAACATCAGATTGGGACAGAAAGCTGCACTGGTCCCTGGCTCCTTGGTCCCTGGAGCATGGAGAGAGTCTTGGCCTTCCTTTCAGAGCACCCTTGGCCAGCTACAGGCTGGACTGTGTGGGCGTCTTCAGGGTAACTCGCCTATCCTTATGTCTGCTTTCCTTTGAGCAGAACTGCCGGCTGCTCTAGGATCAAAGCTTCTTGAGAGCTACAAAGAAAGAGGCAAGTGGTTGTCAGTAGGTCTGAGAGAAAGGGAATGATCTAGAGGATGAGGGTTGCAGACTCTCATGAATTTCCTCTATGCCCCCTCCCTCCATCAGCCCACAAGTCAGTCCAATGAGTCAGATTTCTGAGTTGTCCCATCAGGGCCACTTTCATTTCCCTTAGGTCAGGGTGGAGGCTGATGTAGAAAGAGGAACTAAGCCACTGGCTTCTTAAGCTTGGGGGCAGGGCTGGGAGCCTCTCCACCCTCCCTGTCCAACGCTGGCACTGGCATTACTGTTCATGGGTCACTGACAGCTGAGCTAGGCAGTGCCCTAAAGCCTGCAGAGTGCCGGGCGGTGGTGGCGCACGCCTTTAATCCCAGCACTCGGGAGGCAGAGGCAGGCGGATCTTTGTGAGTCCGAGACCAGCCTGGTCTACAAGAGCTAGTTCCAGCGCAGGCTCCAAAGCCACAGAGAAACCCTGTCTCGAAAAACCAAAAAAAAAAAAGCCTGCAGAGTGACAGTCTGCTAGCCTGGATGTGGCATGTAGCAGCCACAACCCAAAAGATACTGGGTGGGGAATTGCAGGGGAAACGGAGGCTCCATGCTACAAAAGGCAAGCAAGCTGCTCAGTTTTGTTCCTTGCTGGTGGCATGGTGGCCTCCCTCTTTCCTGCCTCTGCCTCTGGGTCCAAGAGTTCAAGACCGAGGGCGTGGCCAAAGGAAGGAGAGAACTTCCCAGAGTGAGGGTGGCTAAGAGGGAGCTCTAGACTGCTGTAAATATCAGGTTTTTAGAGGAGAGTGAGCAGGGAGAGGGGAGGGCACCAGGCTCTCATGCATCCTGTGGCCTGCCCAGGGGCTCTCCTCCAGTGGGCAGCTGTTAGATCTTGGCCTGTACTTCCTGCCACTGTGTGTGTGACACAGGTCTGGAAACACTAGAGCAGTATTTCTCAACCTGTGGGTTATGACCCCTTTGGGGAGCAAATGACCCTTTCATAGGGGTCAAATATCTGCATAGCAGATAATTACCTTATAATTTGTAACAGCTGCAAAATTGTAGTCATGAAGTAGCAACAAAAGTAATTTTATGGTTGAGGGTCATCACCACATGAGAGACTGTATTGAGGGGTCGTGGCTTTGGGAAGGCTGAGAACCACAGCTCGAGAGGCTTCCTAGGCACTGAATGAATGTGAAAAAAGGGGCAGGAACTGAAAGCTAGGACATCGATGGCTTCAGAGTGGTGTCATCAAAGCTGGGTGCCCAGTGTCTTGAGTGGATTAATGGGATTCCTATAAAGAGGTCAAGGGGTATGAAAGCATCACCCCTGAGAGAAACTGAGGAGGAATACTAGCGCAGCACGTGATCTTAGGCCAAAAGGCCAGAAAGTGATGACAGAGCCCTTTGGGCTGGAGATGAACTCACCCCCACCCCAATCACACGGTCTGCTTCTGTCTAAAGCTGGCCTCTGTTAGAAGCCTGAGGTAGGATCCTAGTTTAGAGGATTGGGTGGGGATGGGGAGGGGCAGTTCAGGGGACAGAGCTGGAGTAAACTGCAGAGGGAAAGGCTGAGCAGGGATGGGAGGGCTAAGGCATGGTGCCAATAGCCAGCTGCAGAGAAGTGCCTGTCACCTGTTAGCCCGCCTCCATGTAAGAAAGCCAGCTTTGGCTGTGGCAGGCATGATAGGTGTCCTGACCTGGGACAACTGGGGCAGTTCTCCAGTGAAGCAGCAGCTGGGTACTGAGTGCATCCTCGAAAACGGATGGTCCGTTAGGAAGGGGCCCACAGCACCCACCAGCACAGAAACCACGGGGTGAGCGAGCCTGCGACAAGAAAGCCAAGGAGGCTGGGAAAACAGGCTTGACCTCAGCCTGCACTGAGCCATATCCGCATGGCTCCACCCACGGCCTTCACGGAGCATCTTGTGTGAATCTGCTGAGGTCTGCTTTGCTTTCTTCTGCAGAGCCCTTTGCCATGAACCAGCCAGCCCCGGGGGTTCCCCCACCGCCCCGCCGTGTGAGGCTGAAGCCCTGGTTGGTGGCCCAGGTGAACAGCTGCCAGTACCCAGGACTTCAGTGGGTCAATGGGGAAAGGAAACTCTTCTATATCCCCTGGCGCCATGCCACAAGGCATGGGCCCAGCCAGGATGGAGACAACACCATCTTCAAGGTAAGCCTTGGATAAGGTGCTGTCTAGATCTCTGGGGTACCCCTCCCCAGTAGAGATGCATGATCATCTCCTGGAGATGGTCCGCTCTGCCAGCTACAGTGCTCAGGGGACCCCATGCCTAGACTTTGGGACACAGGATCACCTCTTCTAAGCTGTAGCCTAGAGCAAGGTGGACAAGAAGGTCTCTGGGAGGTCCCCCTGTAACTCTTTGTAATGCTGCTAGCTTTTGACTCGCTGTCACACAGGAGTACACATTGAGTACACACGTGCACTAAATGAAGCCACCGACTTAGCCTTCAAACACCCAATCTTTCCATTTTGGTCTGGTTTTTGAGTCAGGGTCTCTCTATATAATGCCCAGGTAGCCAGACTCTCTGTTGTAGTCAAGGCTGGCCTTGAGCTTGTCATCTTCCTGCCTCAGCCTCCCAGGTACTGGGATTATAAGCATGTAGCACAGGTCCAACAATCTTTAACCTGATGCCGGGCAGGCTCCCCTAGAGTAGTTTTACACTAGGCTACCTACTGCAGCGTCTTAATGTTTCAGTACGGGTAGATGATAGGCGAGATTAGAATCCAGTCACATTTTTAAAATGTTAAAATGTATTTAATTTTAAGATAGGGTCTCATTATGTCATCTTGGTTGGCCTGGAACTCGTTCTGTAGATTATACTGGCTTTAAATGTGTGGCAATCCTCCTGCCTCTGCCTAGTTGACTCGTTAAACAACACTTTACACTAGGGATCAAGGCCAGCCTTGCTCACACCATGCTCACCATCTGCTACTCGGGACAGCCCCCCCTCCCCATGTGTTATTTATTTATTGTTTTACATGTCTTGAAATGTTCTTAACACAGCTCAGGCTGGCCTCAAACTTGCTATGTAGCTGACTCTGGCCTTGAACTTCTGATCCTTCTGCCCTCCCCTCTGAAGTGCCTGGATGACACATGTGTGTCAAAACAGCCAGCCCATACATATGCTTTCATTTTTACTTATTTGTTTACTTATTTGTGGGGAGTGTGTAGTTACACACAGCATGAGTATGGAGGTCAGAGGTCGACTTGCAAGAACTGGCTCTCTCCTTCCAGTGTGAGTCCAGGGATCAGACTCAGGTAGTCAGGCATGACAAACACACTGGCAAATGCCTCTCTGTGTAGAATCATTCCACTGGTTAAAGTCATGCTGCATCTTTTCAGCCAACATCAGGACTAGCTTTCCTTCCCAGCGCATGTCTGCCTCACTTCTTGTGACCACATCCAGACTCAGTGTTTGGACACCAGACTGTGTTAGGAAGAAAACATAATTCCTCCTGGATTCTACCCTTTGTTATAATGGTCGATCTAGGTCTGGAGTTCAGAGTTAAAAATTGTTAGACCAAAGAAGTGCTGATTGTAAAAACTTAAAATCATATTTTATTTTAGCTTTTATACTTGATTCTTACCACAGTGTGGATATTTCTATATTCTATATAAGTGTATCAAAATTCTTAAAGAGAAGAAACACCTATAATCCCGATGTTACCGGATTGCCATGCAAGCAAAATAAGATCAGTTGCAGGTTGAGGGTCAGTGGTAGTGAGAATGGGTTTAGTAAGTCTGTGTTCCATCTTTAACATGACGATGACGACGAAGACGGTGATAGTTTGGCTGCTGATACAGTGACTGTTCCTTTTAGATTGTACCTGCTGGCCTTCCTAGCAGTAGCGAGTAGCACACAGGCTTCATTGAGCTTGTTTGAACTCCAAGGGCTGGACAAGGCTTAGTCATAGTCACCTAACACAGACAAAACCTTAGCAAGGCTTAGCCTGGTGGCCAAAATTCTCAGCAGTGACGTCTGTAGGACAAGAGACTCGCTGGGGTCTCAGTGACAGGTACAGTTCCTTGTAATCTGCAGTCTTCTTTTCCTTCCATAGGCCTGGGCTCAAGAGACAGGGAAGTACACCGAGGGAGTGGACGAGGCTGACCCAGCCAAGTGGAAGGCCAACCTGCGCTGTGCCCTTAACAAAAGCCGTGACTTCCGCCTGTACTACGATGGCCCTCGAGACATGCCACCTCAGCCCTTCAAGATCTACGAAGTCTGCTCCAATGGCCCCACTCCTGCAGGTACGATGTTTGGCCCTGTGTGACACCGGGAAAGCTGTGACCTCTGGGTACAAGAAAGTCCAAGAACTTTCTAGCCAAGTGCTCCAGGGTGTGCTGTGTGGGCCATGCCAGGTCATAATCCCAGGGCTCCTACCAGTATCTGGGAGTGGGGCAAGGGCTCCTACTGCTTCCTTACCACTGCCCTTGTTCTGGGCTCTTGGCTTCAGGGGAAGCCTTGCTCTGCTGCTTCTTGATGCTGGGTCCTTTGACTCAACCATATTTGGCCAACTTTGTGAATCATGGAACCCCAGAGAATTTTGTTCTTTTGAGACAGGGCCTCGTGTAGCCCAGGCTAGCTGGCAAACTTGCTAACTAGCTGAGGATGACCTTGAGCTCTTGATCCACCTGCCTCCACCTCCCAAGTGCTGGTATCATAGGCCTGTGTATCACCAGCCAAGCAGTCAACTTCTCTGGTTGTTCAGATGGAGCCACAGCCTAGCCTGGCTCCTGTTTTGTTCCTGACTCCCTGTCTTGCTCTGTCTCTCTCAACATGCAGAGTCCCAGCCCACTGATGATTACACTCCTGGAGAAGAGGAGGAGGAGGAAGAAGAAGAGGTGTGTGGGGTTAAGTGGCAGGCAGAGGGGCCTGCCTTGCCCTCACCAGGCTCCTGTGCTAAGCTGATGAGGCTGGCCCTCGTGGGATCCCTGCTGCCCTGCCCCACTTTAGGATTGAGCGGTTCCTTCCTCTGGAGCCCACTCTCCACAGCTCTTCTTTGGGCTGTCCTTTGATGATTCTGAAGGAGAACAGAGTGCCCATCTTGTCCCTCCTACGGTTTTGTTGCTATACAGTGGGTCACGTTTGCCCACCCTCCACAACATTTAGGTTTGGTGGGTACTACTGCCTGCAGAATGCACATTTGGAAATGGGGAAACCGGTGTTTCCATGACCTACTGGAGATGACAGATCTGGGACCAGCGGCGGGGTGTGGCTGCCACTGGACTGAAGCTGGGGACTGCCCTGTTTGTTGAGCACCATTTCCTCTGCACCATACCAATTTAATAACCTGTCCTGCCTTCCCTCCTCCCTTGCCCGTGTCTTCCCTTCAGCTCCAGAGAATGTTGCCAGGCCTGAGCATCACAGGTGGGGCTGGGAGGTGGTGTGGTGGTGGTGTGTGGGGGTTGTCTAGCGTAAGAAATGACAAGTATCCTAGGTAATTGGGAGGGTGCTGAGGAAGGCTGGGGAGGCAAGGCTGGGGGTCAGGCCTGGGAGAATTCTTAGAGATGGCGAGGTGGCATTAACAGCTGCATTCATCATATCCTCTGCAGAACCCGTGCTGCCTGGGCCTCCCATAGCACCCTATTCCTTACCTAAAGATGGCATCAAATGGCCACCTGCTCTCCAGCCATCTGTAGGGCTGGGTCCTCCTGCCCCAGATCCAAATCTCCTGGTCCCTCCCTCCGGAAATCCTGCTGACTTCCGACAGCTTCTCCCTGAGGACCTGGATCCCGGACCAATGGCTTCCAGCCAGCCCCCTTCAGAACAGCTCTTGCCTGACCTGCTGATCAGCCCCCACATGCTGCCTTGTAAGGACTCTGGTGGGCTGGGCGAGTTGGCAGGGATTGGGTAGCGTTGACTTGAAAGGAGGATGACGAAAAAAAGCTTTTAGGCCGGTCTTCCTGGGTCAGGGATAAACTGGGGAGGCCTGTGAGGTTGAGCCTACACCTGGCTGCCTCAAGAGCCATGGGGCTCAGAGCCTGGGTGACCTGATGCTCTGTTCCACAGTGACAGACCTGGAGATCAAGTTCCAGTACCGCGGTCGTCCACCTCGTGCCCTTACCATCAGCAACCCACAAGGCTGTAGGCTCTTCTATAGCCAGCTAGAGGCTACCCAGGAGCAAGTGGAACTCTTTGGCCCTGTGAGCCTGGAGCAAGTGCGCTTCCCTAGCCCAGAGGACATCCCTAGTGACAAGCAGCGTTTCTATACAAACCAGTTGCTAGATGTCCTGGACCGTGGGCTCATCCTCCAGCTTCAGGGCCAGGACCTGTACGCCATCCGTCTGTGTCAGTGTAAAGTTTTCTGGAGTGGGCCCTGTGCCTTAGCCCATGACTCACGCCCCAACCCCATCCAACGGGAAGTCAAGACAAAGCTCTTTAGCCTGGAGCAGTTTCTCAACGGTGAGGTATATTTCATGCTCCTGCTGGATGTCCCTCACTCAGGATAGGGTTCTAACCTCTAACTAGAGGCCTTAATCTTGATGCAGAACTCATCCTGTTCCAGAAGGGTCAGACCAACACCCCGCCGCCTTTTGAGATCTTCTTCTGCTTTGGAGAAGAATGGCCTGACCTCAAACCCCGAGAGAAGAAGCTCATTACTGTACAGGTGGGCCCCTAGCCAACTCTGCTGTAGCTTGAATATTAGGAGGCATGGGGCTGGACCCTTGACCCATGATAGAAGTGGGAGCCTCTGGGCCATGAGGACTTGGTTGCTAGGGCTGGAAGAGACAGTCCACCATCTGCCTCTGGATGTCTTAATGCCCAGCTAGATTGAACAGTCCTGCCACAATTCTCCATGCCCTGTCTTTCCTTTGTTCCCCAGGTGGTACCCGTTGCAGCCCGGTTGCTGCTGGAGATGTTCTCTGGGGAGCTCTCCTGGTCGGCAGACAGCATCCGTTTGCAGATCTCAAACCCAGATCTCAAAGACCACATGGTGGAGCAGTTCAAAGAGCTCCATCACATCTGGCAGTCCCAGCAGCGGTTGCAGCCCATGGTCCAGGCCCCTCCTGTGGCAGGCCTTGGTGCTGGCCAAGGGCCCTGGCCCATGCATCATCCAGTTGGCATGCAGTAACAAGGCTACAGATAGTGGCTGGCCTGGATTTCCTGGGGCAACTGTGGAGATTGACATGGCAATGTAGTGGCCCCAACAGGCCTGGCTGGCTGCAGGGTTCTACTTCTGAGTCTGTTAAGAAAGAGTTGGGCCAAAGAATTGGACATAAAACAGAGGCCTCAGGTCGCAGTCTCTGTAAAATTCTTCGATTTGAGCATTGTCTTCCAGAGATCTGTAATCTGTTTAGCTCTGAAGAAATGTAGCCAGCAGCTCAGTGGGAGGGAAGGAACATCAGTAGCCCGGGACCTAGATACATGGGACCAATTACCCCAGGGTAGCCAACTTTTATGGTTACTCCGATTCCTCTAGCAAAAAGTACCAAGGAGTGTTTGTGGGGCTTCTGCAGAGAATGGGCCTGATTTAGGGATTCCCTAGCCTGAGCCTTTCTCATCTTCCTTCTGACAAGAATGTCACTAGACACTTGGGGCTCACAGCTGCCTTTCTTCAGAGTCTAAGAAGCTGGGGTAGAAAGTAGAATTTAATATATTTTTGGATTAATAAATGTTAAAAGCAGATCTGCTCATTCCTTGACTGCTTTCAGGCCCAGAAACTCCTCTGTTCTACCAGACTGTTCAGTTGTCGGCCAGCCTTGCCTCAGTGGGGTGGGGTGCCTGGCACTGGGATGGGTGGGTTGGGGAGACCCTGCCTTCCCATCAGGAAGTCAGCTGGGCCTTCACAGACATTTCCCTGGCTGGCTCTGCTTCAAGGAGAAAGCAGACTGAGGCAGGTGTGGAATTTTGAATGTGTGCCATCTTAAAAACCACCCAAACCTTCCCAAAAGAGTGAAAAAAAAAAAAAAATTGGGTGCTAGTCCCCTTCGGACTGTCAGAATCTGGGATCCTTTTCTCTTTCTGATACCAGGCTGGCCTTAAACTTGTGGTATTAACCAAAGCTGTCTTTGAACCTCTGACCCTCTGAGCTTACCTCTAACTCCTAAGTGCTGGAGTAATCTATAAGCTTAATGGCCAGGGATGTAGCTCAGCAATGCACAAGGCCATGTTTGATTCCCTGTAACACACTTTCAAAATGAAAAAGGCTAGCTGGACAGTGGTGGTGCACGCCTTTAACCCTAGCACTCGGGAGGCAGAGGCAGACAGATCTCTGTGAGTTTGATGCCAACCTGGTCTACAAGAGCTAGTTCCAGGACAGGCTACAAAACTAGAGAAACTCTGTCTTGAAAAAACAAAAACAAAAAAAGGCCTAGCTGGGTAAAAACCCTTACACCTGTATTACAGAGCCTGCGGTACAGGACAATTCGTGAGCCTAGAGATTTAAACACACAAAGATACACAGAGACATGGGTCATCCTTGAAACAAGAATGCCCCAAGAACGCCCCCTTTATTGTGTGCCAGAGCCTCTTACATAGGGATCCTTAACGGATAGCCACGCCCCAGCCAAACCCACCAGAAACCACTCTCCTGCCATCAGGAACTCCTGAGGGTCTCGTGCTCAGAGCGGCTGCAGGCTATCTCAGAGCAGAGGAAAACAAGTTGTTAAGAAGAAATTCAGGATCTGGGGGTTCACTGCTCCCAACATAAGCTGGGTATGGTGCTTATGCCTGTAATCCCAGTTCTGAGGTGAAGACAGGAAGCTCAGTAGTTCAAAGTCAGTCTGGGACAGCGTGCCTACAAGAGTGGAATGTGATTAAAAAATAAGTCTTGTTTTCATGCATGTGCTACTATTAGGATATTACATGCAAATTGGTGGTTCATCACTGGAACCTGGCTCACAGGAATATTATCTAGCCTGCACAATTTTTTTTCATTTCTCATTCCAACTCCCATTTGGTTTCCTACTGTTAATTTGAAGTAAATACGAGAAATAATAGTATAAATATCTAGTATGTATTCTAAAAACATTTGGGGGGCACTAAGGATGTGACCTGTCAATGAGCAAGATCCCCAGCTATTAAAGAAAAACACGTGTGCCCTCCACTTCAGACATACATAATAAAATCTGAAAAATAAGAAACAAGGCTGGGGATGCAAGCTCGGCTATGGGATGTGTGCTTTCCATAGGAGCCTTAAGTGTCAAATCAAAGCCTTCAGACCCTATATCAAGTTGGAAACCTTCATTCCCCCACTTCCCACTAACACTTTAGTTAATTCTTTCCTACCCTTTTGGTTATAGGACGCCATCCAAGATACTGTATTTGGTTGTAAATTTTTTTACCTCGTAGGCCTGTGAGGATTTTTGTTGCTGTTGTTGAGACAGGGTTTCACTGTGTATCCTGGCTGTCCTGGAACTCTCTGTAGACCAGATCTGCCTGCCTTTGTCTGCCTCCCAAGTGCTGGGATTAAAGTGCTTTAAGCAGAGGGCCACAGAAATGCCCCTCCTCTGGTCTCCATGATGTGCGCCCCCTCCCATGTACATATATACATACATCACATACACACTAATATGCTCACCATCTTATTAGCTATGGCATAACTTCACAGGTGTATCATGTCAAAGGTGACTGAACTAAACCTTGTTTTTAAGCTCTGACACACGTGTGCGCGCACACACACACATGAGCACACAGTTCATTCCCAGTTTATGTGTTTGTGACTATATGACGTGAACACAGTTCATTCTGAGGCTGCATGAAAGGTGAGAAGCAGCAGGAGAAGCTACAGAAGGAAGAACCAGCAGTTTCTTGAAGGGCCTGACTCCCAGGGTAGGACCTGCCTTTTTAAACTCCGTTCAGATGCCCGTTAGGCTCCACAAAGGCTGATTATACAGCGGACAAGCCAGATTCACTTTGAAGCAGTGAGGTAGTGAATGGAAACAAAAACAAAGACTGGTAAAATTTTAAAAATTGGGTTTTTATTTTTTCTTTCTTTCTTTCTTTTTTTTTTTTTTTTGGTGCTGTTGATTCATCTTGAGATGGCTACACCACAGGACAGAACAGTGCCCCTGTAATCTAATGGCAACACAAGACCACACTCCCTCATTAAGGTCTGTACTGGGTTTCCCACTTCAGCCTCATGTCCCAAGAAGTCAATTAATTTTCACACTTTTTAGCAAAATACAAGTAGACTTGTAAATACATTTCCTCCATACCCTTTTTTGTTCTTGCTTCTCCTATGTCTGGATGAATAATTCACTAAGAAAAAGAAATATTTAATACACATTTATATCCCTTCCACCCGCCTCAATTTTGGTTTTTCTCCCCAAGGCTGATGACTTAGCATGTGAATTGAGTGGACTCAGCAACTCAACGGATCAGGGTTGGGCTCTACAGGAATAGCAACTTTGGCCTTGGCTAGTTCTAACTCTCATCCCTGTTCGTGACAGAAAGCAGAACAGGCTTCTTGTCTGGACGTCTCTAAAGGTGGAACGGCTGGGGTGTGCAAGTGTTCCTTCTACTCACGTGTAAAGGAAGGACAACAGAGGAGACACGAACGACTCTTTAATTCCAAGCGTAGCCAAGTTTCTCATTTGACTTCCACATTCCCTTAGGGAATGTTCCCACTGTTAAGTTCTGTGTGTGCACTGCATGCTGGTGTATGTCTACTGTGTGCGTCATCTGCCACCAGGTGGACGGTACAGTTCTGCTTTCATCCCAGCTTCCAGGTTTGTTTTTCTTTTTTCTTCTTCTTTTTTTAAAATTTCCTTGAATTATTTTTCCTTTTAGAAAGAAGTTCACCAGGAAACTAGTTCCCCTCCCACCACACTGGACAGGCTGCAGCCACCTTTAAAAACCGTGCTGTTTCTCCCTCACACCACAAACAGGGACTCCTCAGGATGCCTCAGGAGGTTGAAGCTTCTCCCTGTCTGGCAACAGTGAAGGTCCCTCTGCCACAACGGAGGTTTCTGATTGTGGGACACAGTCTGGGTTGTTTTCTTCCTGTCTTCTAATAAAAAAAGACATTCCTGACAAAAGAGTAGAGACAGTTGAGAGCTGGGCTCCAGAAGACAGTGAGCAGAGCATGGGGAAGCCGCCCTGAGGCAGCACTATGCCTTTGCTCAGGACTCACTGTGGGCTCTGTTACAGAACTCTGCTTAACAAGCACGCAAAACCAAAGTTTGGCTTTTCTCAACTTGCAATTAATTTCATGGCAACATCAACTTCCCTAAACCACTGCCTGCAGCAGGTCTCCAGTGCCGAGCTGCAGACACCGAGGATGATGTCAAGGCTGGGAGGAAGCCAACAGAAGTGAGCCTTCCATGGTAAACCACCAGAAAAGCTCCACTTTAGTCTGTTAAATATTGGGTTTACAAGCAAGATTTAGTTTTTAAAGAGGGCTTTGTTTACTAACAATGATTTAAACTCTATGGCAAGACTGCTGAACAGATGTGTCCTCTATTATAATGGCTAAAAGTGAGGGCTCTGGTACCAGAACCCTACCCTTGAACTCTGCCTCCCCCAGCTTCTAGCTGTAACATTTAGCAAATTGTTAAACTTTGACTTTCAATTTTCTTTTTTGTAAAATGAGTACAATAGCAGAAACCCATAGGAAGATTCTTTTGGCTAATATATTCAACACACAGGAGTGGTACCTGACACTTAGTAAGGGCTTGAGGAAGATAAGCAGAGAATGTCTAAAGTTGCCTACAGGCAACCTTTTGAGGTCTATCAGTGCATTGACAACCTCAGATGATGTTATTACTTACTAAAGAGCCAACCTTTAGAATAATTTTTGGTGTGGTAAGATACTACTGAACATCACCTTGACCTATTAATGCATTCATTACAGAAACAAGTGCCAGATTCAGAATACTGCCTATTGGGTGGGACAATAAATGTTCCTTATGATGTCAAAGGGTGGGCTTACAGAATTGCCTTTCTTAGGCAATAAACTGGTAAGTAAATTTCACCACCTAGTCATTCCTTTCCTTAGCCGAGCTTCTCACACATAGAGAAAGTCGACCATCAGGAGCCATCTAGAGAGACTGCTACTTTCCTACAGCTCCTTGACATATTTCAATCATAGAAACAATAAGAATAATAAGCTGCTCACACATTAATTCTGGCAAGCCTGACTTAGAAGACTGATGCTAGGGATTATGGTCACCACTGTTCTCAGCAAAGGTTAAAAAGCACCACCTTGTTATCACATACTTATCAGGCTAGAAACAGCTATTAGGGAAAATGTTTTCAGGTGCATTCTGCAACAGTTTCCCTCTATGGAGTGGAAAATGGCATCTAGATACACGGTTAATCTGCCTGCTCTGGTCCAAGACAATCAAGGACGGTCCTGAAACTCCCAGGCACTGAGCTAACTGCACACTAAGTTCTTTCTTGATTTCAGTTATGAGCCTTAACTATCACCCCACTCTCAAGCCTCCCCACCAGTCCAGAAAGAACCTGAAGCAGACACGACTCACCTGGATGACAGGCACAGTGCAGGAGTGTGAGCTTGAGCTACCGAAACAACCTGGTGAAGTCTCGCAAGGCCCAGCAAACTTGCTTACATTCCTCAGCACTAGAAGAGAAAAGGTGGGTGGGTGGGTGGCACTTGACTGCAGACAAGAGAGCTAACAGGCTGGGGAGTAGGGTAATGCTGAGGCGCACTGGAGAGGGTTCCGACTAGCGCAAAGTGACTTCCATCGACTCGTGACTGAGGTCTTCCCAGAACTTAGGATAAAAATGAACTTCCATAAATGAAGATAATTATATGCTTGGTGTTCTCAAGGAATGAACTTTGGAGACAAACTATTTAGGGCTGATTCCTGGCTCTTGTGTTCATGGGCAAGACACCCATCTTTGCCTTAGTTTCCTCATCTATTAGTTACTTCATGTTGCTCAGGGATTAAAATTCATTCATATAAATAAGACATTTATGACAAAAGAGCAGTGAGCAAAACCAACTCAATAAAAGTGAGTTTCTATGACAATACTTGATGTTCCTGACACAAGGAACCCAGAAGCCCTCAAGGAAGACAACCAGCAGATTCCCCCAAGGCTGGGAGCATTTTAACTCTATGAGATCTGCCCACGTAGGTCCCCTCTTCCCTGTAAACAGATTCTGTTTACAAGGCCTCGTCCAGCAACTAGGACTATCAGCCACTGATTTTCTAGTGAACAGGATACTCAGGATTTCCTCTTGGAAGGAGGGGGAGAAAGGAAAGGGTTAACACATGCAGAAAAGGAGAAAGGGTTCTTGGTAAATGCTGAGATGCCCCAGTATTATTATAATATATAAGCCAGTATTCATCTGAATCTTCCCTTTGTCTGACACCCATCTAGAAACCAGCTGAGGCAAATCTCATTCTTCTAGCTATCTCCCCAACAGCTTTGCTAACTGAACCTGGGGCTGAGAAAGGAAGCACTTCCTAACACATCCTCCTGAAGTCCTCTCCTGACTAAGAAACTCAGGCACAGGGATATAAGCCTAGAATTCGAGAAGACTTGCCATCATCCTATGCTGGTTAAATACCGGAGGAAGTAACTGCTAAGAGCTAGCAACAGAAAAGGTATCAAATGCCTACCTAGGGATTCCCTCACCAAATATAAAGGTCCAAAATAATAATGAAAAACCTTCATTCAGACTCCAGAAGTTGACAACAGAGTATTTCAGAAATTTTCTTCCAATTTTTTTCTGCCATAGGCATGTAATGGATCAACAATACCCTCTATCTGGCATAGTGGGGGGCTGAACCCAGAGTCTTGTGCATACTATGCAAGCAACCTACCACTAAGCTATATCTACATCCCTAACACTTCTGCTGATTTAACAAGCTTTACTAACAAAATTGTACTTTTTGGTCTATTTAAAAATCAACAACATATGCTAAGGAAGCAGCCAAGTGCATGCAAGCTCATGTCATTCATGTCTCCAATATCAGGAGGGAGGGTAAGTGACCTACCAGAGGCTGCTGCGTGTGTTACTACAGACCACTAAGAGAGAGTATACACAAGGACCCCAAAAGTGCTGGAGACTCAAGATTCTTTTATTATCCCAATATCCTATGTTTGAAATTTTACCCAATTTTCAATGGAGTTCTTTCAATTTAACCCAGATGGAGGGTTATATCTAGCTCCCTTTTTGAGAGTGAGAAAAAAGAACATTGAAATTGAGTGCTGAGCATGGTAGTACATGCTTTTAGTCCAGCACTTGTGAGGCAGAGACAGGAGGATCTCTGTGAGTTCCAGACTAGCCTGGTTTACAGAGTAAGTCCTAGGCAAGCTATGGCTACATAGGGAGACCTTGTCTCAAAAGAACAAACCAAACCAACTAACCAATCAAACTCCAAATAAATAATGTTTAAAGACAAGAGAACTGTGTTGAATGGCAAAGTGAGTGTGGTGATTTGAGTAAGACTGGACCCTGGTGCGGGACAATTGTCTATAGTCTGTCAATTATGTTTTAAATAAATGCTGATTGGCCAGTAGCCAGGCAGGAAGTATAGGCAGGACAACCAGACAGGAAGTAGAGGCAGGCCAAGGAGAACAGGAGAATTCTGGGAAGGAGGAAGCCCTTTCCTCCCCAGTCCTGCCCAGACATGGAAGAAGGAAGATGTGACTTGTCCCACTGAAAAAGGTACCTAGCCATGTGGCTAACATAGATAAGAATAATGGGTTAATAACGAAGGAAGATGTGATTGCCCTGCTGAAAAAGGTACCAAGCCATGTGGCTAACATAGATAAGAATAACAGGTTAATATAAGTTATAAGAGGTAATAAGAAGCCTGAGCTAATGGTCCAATCAGTTTATCATTAATATAGACCTCTGTGCGATTTCTTTGGGGCTAAAAGGCTATGGGACCTGGTGGGAAGACAGAAACCAGACAGGGACAGAAACCCCGACAACAGGACCCCATAGACTCATATTTCATTGCTTAGTTACCAGTGAGTAGAACTGTTTCTACTCACTAATCAGAAGGATTAGGAGGCAGGCCTTGTTGGAGGAAGTGTGTCTGTCACTGGGGTTTCAAAAGCCTATGGTAGGCCCAGGCTCTCTCTCCCTGCTGCCAGTGGATTAGGGTGTAAAGCTCCCAGCCATAGGGCCATGCTCCCAGTGGTGGTTTAATAAGAATGGCCCCCACAGGCTCATATACTTGAATGCTTAGTCACCAGCTAGTGGAACTCTTTGAAAGGATGAGAAAAATTAAGAGGTAAGGGCTTGTTGGAGGAAGTGTGTCACTTGGGGTAGGGTTTAGTAGTTTTGAAAAGCCCATGCCAAGCCCAGAGCCGATCTGTTTCTCTCTCTGCTTAAGAACCAGGATGCAGAACTCACAGCTACTTCTCCAGCACCACTCTGCCTACATGCCACCATGCTTCCCACCAAGATAATCATGGACTGACCTCTAAAACTGTGAGCAAGCCCACAATCAAATGCTTTATTTTTATAAGAACTGTCTTAGCCGGGAGGTGGTGGCGCACACCTGTAATCCCAGCACTCAGGAGGCAGAGGCAGGCGGATCTCTGTGAGTTCGAGGCCAGCCTGGTCTACAAGAGCTAGTTCCAGGACAGGCTTCGAAAACTACAGGGAAACCCTGTCTCGAAAAAACAAACAACAACAACAAAAAAAACTGTCTTGACCATGGTGTCTCTTCACAGCAGTACAATAGTGAATAAGATAGAAGCTGGAGCCAGGTGGTGGAGGCGCACATCTTTAATCCCAGCACTCAGGAGGCAGAGGCAGGTGGATCTCTGTGTGTTGAAGGCCAGACTGGTCTATAAGAGCTAGTTCCAGGCCAGGCCAGGCTCCAAAGCTACAGAGAAACTTTGTATCAAAACAACAACAACAACAAAAACAAAAAAGACAGAAGTTGGTATCAGGGACTAGTAGAGCATTGCTGCATTAAACCTGACAGACGCTTGTTGGAAGGATATGGAAGACTTTGGACAAGAAAACTGGTTAGACACTTTAAGCAGGGCTTAATGAGCCACCATGGTAGGAGCACGGAAGACAGTGGTACTGACATCAATATAGATCTTGACAAGACCATTCTTGTAATTTTTTGTTTTGTTTTGTTTTTTTAAGACAGGGTCTCTCTGTGTAGTACTGGCTGTCCTGGAACTTGCTCTGTAGACTAGACTGCTTCGAACTCACAGAGATCTACCTGCTTCTGCCTCCCGAATGCTGGGATTAAAGGCATTGCACCTCCACTACCTGGCAGTTCTTGTGATATTTTGGAGAAGAGTTTATCTGTTTTCTGCCCTTGTCCAAAAAAGTCTGACTGAGACTAAATTGAAGAGTTTTAGATTAATAGCATTACCAGAGATTTCAAGATAGCCCACTATTGACTCTGCCCTGTGGTTATTAGTGGTCACTCTATAATGAAAAGGATCAAGCTGAGCAAGGAAAAATACAAAATGTACAATTTGAGGAGAAAAGAAACACCAGAAAAATGTAATGGAATAATGGAGCTTAATCCTGTGCTCAAGGAGATAAAAAGTTTAAAGAAAGGCCTGATGCTAAAAGGAATAAAGGGAATGGTGACCTCAGGGCAAGATTCCACCCAACTAAGCTTCTAACTTGGGAAAAGAAATTAAAGAAAAGATTAAGTAGTGAAGGAAACCATCAACAGAAAGTTGATACAAATGTATTTGAATTAGGGAGCCAAGTTCCAGCTCCCATAAGCAGCAGAACTTGGCAGCTTCAACTATGTGGTTCTGGCTTTAGAGTTAAGGATACAAGAAAAGGGTTGTGGAATCTCACTTCTTGGTTAAATAAAGGCCAGGTGTGTGTGTCAGGGGTATCTCTGCATGGAGGCCCAACGATACCACTGTAAAAAGTTGTAAAAGTGAAACCTGGATTGCATTGGAGACCAAGATGCTGGAGATGCCAGAGTAGTGTGATACCTATTGAGGGAAGCCCCCAACAGGGTGAGGAAAGCCCCCAACAGAGAAGTGGGCTGTGGTCAACAAGCTGAAAGGAGTTGAGATTGGAAGAGTGCTTTGATATGAGACATGGGGAAAAATAATTTGGAATTTGCCCAGCTGCTTGTGGTCTCACTTTGGTCTAGTATTTTCTCACTATACTCCCTTTCCTCCTTTAAGAAATAGTAATGTGGCCAGGTGGTGGTGGTGCACGCCTTTAATCCCAGCACTCGGGAGGCAGAGGCAGGTGGATCTCTGTGAGTTTGAGGCCAGCCTGGTCTACAAGAGCTAGTTCCAGGACAGGCCCTGAAGCTACAGAGAAACCCTGTCTCGAAAAAAAAAAAAAAAAAAAAAGTAATGTATATTCTGTGCCACAAAAAAGGATCAAAAAGCTCAATGAAAAGATAAAATAAAAATATTCCCCTACACACAAAGAAAATGTCAAAACAAAATTTTAAAAAGCTCCTTAAATGTCAATACTACTTTCTTACTGCGGTTCTTTTGGCACTGACTAGTTTCTGGTCTCAGATTTTATTTTCCAACTCCTATTACTATTTCCTATATTCTAATCCCATAATTCCAAGTCTTCTCCCAAATATGCTTGTGGCCACTTATTCTCAACCCTCATAATCCTAGGCAGGTGTCAGGAAAGTTTATCTGGTGTCTTGGTAGGCAATGACAACCTGACCAGTGAAATACCCCACCTGGTCTCTAATTCCAGTGTCAACACTTCCTATGCTTTAAGAGTGCCATGCAAGATACTATATCATGTTAGGCAGTCACACCAAGATGGACAAGTAGGAAATAATGGCAGGATTTCTTTTAGTCTCCATCAATTTGAACTGATGATGACTTATCATGCTTTCTCTTTTTTCTTCAGGAAAAAAAAATGTATTCTAGGATGATAAAGCTCAGCTTTCTTCAACTTGACCAACTAAGAAAGCCGGAGAATTCATTACCAACACCATTTGCAAAGCAGGCCAGGACTTGCTACAATGAAGCCGAACCAGTTCACCCTCCCTGCTAGGAGGGCAAACAAAACAGCATGTTGAGGCAAGAGTTAGAGGACCTTAAAATCAAAAAGGAGACTGAGTCATGCACATGTTCAAGGGCAACACACACTAGAGAATTACTAAGAGAAGGTGAGCAATCTCAAACCCCTTTTTAGCTCAAGACTACACACATACACACACTCACACGTGCGTGCGTGCACACATGCACGCACAAACCTGCCCCGGCCTGCTCTGAGAGCTGCAGAACTTGTTCAGCAATGAAGGTCAAGGCTACAAGGTTCAGTTGCCTTCTCACTGAGCAAGGATCAAGGATATGGTTATTCACAATACTGCTTTACTTAGAGCCATTTCTCTAGACCTTTCACAAACTAGAATGTCTGTGACCTTGATTTTAGACTTACTCATTATTCTACCCATCATATATTAGCCCCATCGAAAGCGTATGGGCCTGTGGAGACATATTCCAAAATGTGTGGGTGGCTGCTGTAAAGTTGGCAGGAGACATGCCCCAGCTAGTTTTGCAAATAGGCAATGACAGTCTGGCAGTTTCTTTTCCAAACAAAAAGAGTTAAACTTTACAGATCATCTATTATGTGTGGGAGCTTCAGGGTTCCATTTGGGATATCTTAATGACCTTATAGGGCAGAACTAACCTTATTTAAACATAAATTAACTGAAATGAAAATAACAGCATAATGACAACAGTCTCTGGAGGATTTCCCTTAGGCTTCTATTTGCTTCAAGGAAATTAGAGCCAACAAATCATGGTTTCCGTTGACCAGCAAGATGGAACAGAAAAACAGAAGCAGGGAGAAGCACCTTTCTCCTGAGACCACAGGCATGTGAAATACCACCCGTACTATAAAGTCACAATGAAAGGAGATCAAATCATTTTGTAAGGTCACCCCAGTCTATATATGCTTACCTGGTACAGGGGAATCCCTACTTTGGAGAAATGTATCACAAAGGCCAGTTACTGTGCTAATTTTCAGTCATGCATATCAGCTGATACGAAATTAAAATATCAGTTAGTTCTAGGGCATGACCTTTAGACACTTAGTAAGCTACAAAATAACAGTTCTCCCCATTCCCCTCCAACATTTAGCTAAGACATTATATATAGTACAGGGTGACCTATATATAGCTCAGGTTGGCTTTGAACTTATAATGATCCTCCTGCCTCAGGGCCCCCACCCCTTTTAAGACAGTCTCATGTAGTTTAGATTGGCCCTGAACTCCCTATGTGGCTGAGATTTATTTTAAATTTAAATTTATCACCTTTGTACTTCCACCTCCCCAGTTCTAGGATTATTGGCATGAGCCACCACACCCAGCTCAGAGACTTAATATTGCTGTCATATCAGCAACAGTCAAAGAAGTCCACTGAGGGGCTGAGAGATGGTTCAGAGGCTAAGAGCACTGACTGTTCTTCTAGAGGTCCTGAGTTCAATTCCCAGCAACCACATGGTGGCTCACAACCATCTATAATGAGATCCGGTGCCCTCTTCTGGCCTGCAGGGATGCAGGCAGATGCTGTATACATAATTAATAAATAAATCTTTAAAAAAAGTCCACTGATTCAGTACAATAACCACAAAACTGCAACAGTATTACAGAAACAAAGATTTCTACAACTCATATGGAATCTCAAGTACTCCAAATGCCCAAAACAGTCTTGAAAGGGGGCAGCAAAATTGGAGGTCTCATAATCCCTGATTTCAAAATTCATGATATTGTCACAGTAATCAAAACAGCATGACACCGGCATAAAGCCAGGTATACGGACCAGTGAGATAGACAGCCTAGAAACAAATCCCCATGTATATGGTCAAGTATTTCCTGACAAAGGAGCTAAGACCATTAAAAGAGAAAGAATAGTCATTTGAATAAATGTTGTTATGAAAACCGAATAGTTACTAGCAAAAGAAAGACAAGCCCTAACATTATATGAAATAAATAGGCTAAATGAAGGAAAGAGGGAGGGAGAGGGGAGAGGGACAGAAGGAAGCAGATCAAGTATTATAATTCTTCACAGAAAACCTAGGGGAATTTTTATGATGTTGGATCTGACAATTCTTGGCTAGGATAAGAACACAACAAACAAAAATAAAAATGAATAAAGTTATATTAAAACCTTTAAAAAACTGGCAAAATAGCTCAATGACAGCATGCTCGTAAGGCACTCTATCCCTAGCACTGCAAAAATAAAAGCCAAGCATGTCCTAACGAAACATCAAAGGATACAACCAGTAGAGCTAAAAAGCAGCCATAAGATGGGAGAAAAAAATAAATCATGCATCTAGTAGGGAATTAACAGGCCCAACACACAAGCAACTCTACAACCCAACAACAGCTAGGAAGATGCCTGACATAATGATTCTAGCATCAGAGAGGCCAAGGTGGGAAGCTCACCAAGGGTAGTAAGCTCCACCCAGCCTGTGCTATACAGTAGGGCCTTGTCTCAAGAAAGAAAAAACAACAAAATCAAAACCAAACAACAAACAAATCCCCAAAACACAGAAAGGTCATGGGACTTAAAGACCTTTAAAAAAAAAAAAGATACAGATATCCAAAAAGGAAATGAAATACTACCTTATATTAGGCTTAAATTGCTAAAGTAGCTACTAGTAAGAGCTGGGAAAAACTGACAAAAAGAAACTCTGCCCTCAAAAACCATAAACAAACAAATAAATAAAAAATAAAGAGTCCACAATAAAATATTTTGCCAGGTGGTGATGGCACATATCTTAGTCCCAGCACTCTGGAGGCAAAGGCAGGAGTGAGTTCCAGAATAGCCAAGGCTACAAAGAGAAACCCTGTCTCAAAAAACAAAACCAAAAGATCCCCCAAACCAACCCAACAAAATAGCTTGGAGGAGTAGAGGGACCGAAAACTGTAATTAGGACATTACTATGTGATGGGGGGG
>JAQHUG010000069.1:5178933-5215230 GCA_028555095.1 Dicrostonyx torquatus | reverse complement strand
TGAGTTCGAGGCCAGCCTGGTCTACAAGAGCTAGTTCCAGGACAGGCTCCAAAGCTACAGAGAAACCCTGTCTCGAAAAACCAACCAACCAAACAAACAAACAAAAACTTTAAAACTCCAAAAGAATCTGAGTGTTTTTAGGTTTGGGCACTGTGCTAGTTTGAATGTAATTGGCCCCCATAAGCTCAGGGAGTGGCACTATTAGGAGGTGTGGCTTTATTGGAGTAAGAGTATGAGCTTGATTAGGAATTATGTCACTGTGGAGGTGAGCTTTGAGGTCTTATATGCCCAAGCCATGCTCATTGTCTCAGTCTACTTCCTGTTGCCTTCTAATCAAGATGAAGTCAGCACCATGTCTGCATGCATGCCTCCATGCTCCCCTCCATGATGAAGTAAGCAAACCAGCCCTAATTAAATGCTTTCCCTTTCTAAGAGTTGCTGTGGCCATGGTGTCTTTACAGCACTAGAAACCCTAACTAAACAGGCACTCTAGTTGATTAACTGAAGGCCACATCATTCTTACGCCACGGTGAAGTTGCCACCCACAGACATTTTATGCCAATTCGTGAAAAGCAAATCTAAGCAGTTATTTTTTCTACATAACCCAGCCACTGTCTTCCTCTCACAAGGCCCTGGCACCACTCACCTAGTGACTTGCTTGTGGAAATCTGTAAGTTGTTTATGTGTCACTGTGACAGCTCCCACAGTTGTCTCCTTTGGCAAACCTTTCAAGGAATTCTCTAACCACCGACAGAAAGTCTGTATAGAGAAATTAGATACGAGTTTTAAAAGGAAGTAAGATCACTTACCTGGCACCTACAGATGCTAACCAACCCCAGAGGAGTTCCCTTGAGTCGGGCCAAATAAGATTAACAAAATACTATACTAGGCCTTCAAATGTTCTGGGTTGAACAAAACAAAAGCAGATCTATCGTCTCTTCAGAGGGGCAGAGGGCAGCCATCCTTATAAGTGAAGTCTTGGTCTGTTCCTACCATTAATATATTTATTTTAAAAAATTACTAGGTGTCAGAAAACTCTTGAGATAAAAAAACTTAAAGATCAAAAGCAATTTAAAATAAACATCTGGAAATCAGAAAGACCAAGGAAGGTATTGCTAGCATGTTCCTACAATCTAACTTTGAGAAGACAGGAAGAAGCTTAGAAAAGATCAAATCAAATGATGAAGAAATGAAGGAACACCTATGGATATTACAGACAAGCAAGGTATAATTGGAAATGTTGATAATGACTGTCCCACACAGCTTATTTTTTTATTTTATTGTATGTGTATGTAGGGTGAGTATATTGCCTGTATAAATGTATGTGTATCACATAGTGCAGTGCCTGTGGCGGCCAGAAGAGGGTGTTCGATCTCCTAGAACTGGAATTGCAGATGGCTGTGAGTCACCATGTGGGTAGTGGGAATCAAACCCAGGTCCTGTGAAAAATTAGGCAGTTTTCTTAACTGCTGAGCCATCTCTCCAGTCCACAATGTGTGGCTTACATAGCCAGGTATGGAGACATATGCCTTTAACCCAAGTACTTGGTAGATGAATTCAGGAGGACTGAGAATTTCTGGCCAGTCTGGAATACATAGGGAATTCTAGACTAGCTTAGGCTATAGTCAGATCCTGTCTTAAGAAAAATAAAAAACAAATCAAACAGCAACAACACACAGACACACACCCTCTCTGTACACACTCACACTGTCTCTTTTGCTTTGTCTCTGTAATATGAACTAAACACAAGCCCTCAGCTAACCTGAAATTCACTATGTAACTATGCTTGCCTCAAACCTGTGGTGATCCTCCTGCCTCTAGCCCCCAAGTGCTGAGATCAGCTGGGATCACAGTGTGTGTCATTATGTACCTGTGTTTTTAAAGCAATAAAGCAGATAGAAAAATAAGGAACTCAGAATTGAGCAAATGAGAATTTTCTCCTTTACAATTTTCAAAATAGTACCATGGCCTAAATGGACCTCCTTCTCTAGGTATCTATATAAAAATTTTTTTACTAATATTATGAATTGTGATATTTAATTAGGAACATGCTAAAATTGGATAGTTAACTAAACCTGAGTTGCTTAAATCATGTACTTTAAAGGTTCCTTTAAACAATTATCAAACTGGTAGTGATCAAACGAAAACACTTCTTTTTTAACACACACACACACACACACACACACACTCGCACATGCACGCACAAATGCGTGCACCCTTTTTATATTTGTACTGCTATTTCTTGGGGAAAGAGTCAGGGATGTATAAATTCTGGGTCAGGTGATACAGAAACCCTATCAGAAAGCATTGAGAATTAGGATTTTAAAGTCATCCTGCCCAGGGACTGTATTAATTCAGTTTCCTTGTAATATCTACCTGTGAACTAAACAAATAAACAACTGAATTATAGTACCATTATACATTTTTATTACTTATTTATTGGTTCTGGAAGATAGTTCATTTTTAGGCCCTACTGCGTATTTTCCTACCTGGCTTATAAATTAACATTAAAAATTAGAAATCATATTTTTCAAAATAATTTATAGGCTATTATACTGCTCAGAGTTCTGACATGGTAGCTGGAGATATGACTCTGATTAAGAATTTGTTTCTCTTGCAGAGGACTATGGTTTGGTTCCCAGCACTTAAGCAACAGCTCACAACTGTCTATTCCTCTAGTTCCAAGGGAATCAATGCCCTCTTCTGGCCCCTGCAGGTACTAGGCACATGTGTTGTAAACATATATGCAGGCATTCATACACACATAAAATCTTATATTCTTATATAGTAGACATAATATCATTTATGATTACATAGCTAGTACTGAAACTACTTGAGGAAGCAAGGGTCACCTGAATGCAGTATCTGTCACCCACTGAGCATGAGGGTTGAAATAACCTGTGCATTATTACATATCCTTATAAAATTTCCAAGACTGGGATACAGAAAAGTACATCCTTAGCATGTATGAGCAGTCCTTCCATTCCACTCACTATTTTTTTTCAAAATAGTTGAATGGAAAAGGACCCAGTTAAATCTAGGTTTATATACTACAGTTTACTTTTAATACTTGCATCCCTACAGAAACTCTGGTTAATTTAGCACCAAGGATCAATGTCATCCAGTATAGAGTCCAGAGTGATTGTACATTTCTTGAATAATCTGCAACTGGGTATAACTAACATATAAATATCTCTGCCAGGCAGTGTTGACGGACGCATGCCTTTAATTCCAGCACTCAGGAGGTAGAGACAGGCGGATCTCTGTGAGTTCAAGGCCAGCCTGGTCTACAGAGTTCCAGAACAGGCTCCAAAGCTACAGAGAAACTCTGTTTCAAACAATCTTCCCTACCCCCAAAAGTATCTCTCACAAATGAATAGATTTCTTATGGACTAGACAAGCGAATCCAAAGCTTAGTACATACTTCTGGTGATATTACAAACCTTAATAATCCAATAAGGAATTACTAGTTTTCAATGGGCCCCTTACAAATTAAGCTTAGCAATGTGTCCAAATTTGGTTTCAAGGACATATACAATATAGCTGGTTCAAACTTAGGGCCAGTTTCAAGGAACCAAAGCTTATTAGATTTGGGGACTATGAGAACAGGCACCTTATGAAAGAAACTTACTGGTCTGTCAACCTGCATGATCTCCCAGAGCACTTCAGCCACATCTGGTAAGGTGTAAGGGGGCAGACAAAAGCAGCATGTATGGAGCAACTGGCTTACAAGCTGCTGTCCAAGCTGGTTCATCACCTGTCCAATCAGTTCCTTACGCAATTCAAAATCCTCTTCATGCTGCAAGACAACAGGAGCATACACTAGGAACAAGGGTTGTACTGTATGCAGCACTTAGCACAGATAGCTGACATCTACGAGTTAGTAACTTGGTCAGGGACTGATCCCCTGTGGTACAGGTCAACTGAAACAAATCAAGTACACAAAAGAGACAGAAAAAAGCCACGAAAAAGGGGCATGTTTATACTCACATCATTTGCTACTCCTGTGTGGATGAGGTCTCGTAGGAACCTCATGACACTGCAGTTGGCATCTCGGTGGTCCAAGGTGGTAGACGCAATGGCCCACTGTAAGATCGGGATGACTACTTGGCTTCTCAGTAAGGTGACAGGGCTACGCTGAATAAATCTGGCACATGAGGAGAAGTTAGGTATTAACAAGATTAGGCTACAAAAGCAGCCAAGATAAAGGATAAAAACCATGTAAACAGTAAAGGCCACCGGGTGCTGGGAACTCTAGGGAAGGAGGGTTAAAAGAGAACACAGAAGACTCAGAACCCAGAGTGCAAAAATATCAGAAGTGAATCCTAATGTCCACTCTAGAGTCTGTGTTTCAAAAACAAATAAGTGTAGGAGAATGGATTTTAGTAAATGGATCATTCTAGAGGAGAACACTGATAAAAGGGGAAGTGTGTATGCACATGCATGTGGGGGCAAAAAAGGAACAGGGAAATCATACTTTTCACTAAATTTTGCTGGGAACTTGAAGTTATTCTTTCTTTTCTTTCTTTCTTCCTTTTTTATAAGAACCTTGGAGACCTTCTGCGGATATGGGCACTGCCCAGCGTAAGAGCTCACTGGATGCCACCAAACTGGACACTTTCCAAGACATGGGAACCTCTCTTCAGATGAACCCATTCCAAGGCACCCTGCCCTTAAAGTTATTCTTTAAATATATAAATAAATATATAAATAGAAGGGGGAGACCAGTGAAAGAGCTATTCTCAATTTCACCTCAATGAGATCTGAAATTACCTGGGAGACAAGCCTCTGGGAATGCCTGTGGGGATTATCCTGATAAGGGTAACTGAGGTGGGAAGACCCACTTGTTTTGGGCAGTCTCATTCTTTGAGTTGGGATCTGAAGCTGCATAAAAAGGAGAAAGTCAGTCTAGTACAGCTGCTTCAAGCTCATACTGCTGTAACTTCCCCATGGTGACAGACTAAAGCGTTGGACTGTAAGCAAAAGGAAACCCTTTCTTTCTTAAGCTGCCTGACAGGGTATTTCATAACAGAAAGAGGAAAATTAATTAGCAGTCAGATGAAGTTGGACATGGTGGTGCACATCTTTAATTCCAGGAGGCAGATTTCAGCAGGGCTAGTCTATATAGTGAGCTTTCAGGACAGTCAGGGACATGAAGGGAGACATCAGAAACTAGGAATCACTGGTTCTAAGACAAGGTTCTATCTAAGGATGTTCAGTTTCTTCAAGAAGTAGAGGGAAGCAGGAAACAATGGGCAGCATGAGACAGTAACACTCCTGGGATTACCTGTGTGTGCTGGCTAGTTCTATGTCAGTTTGGCACAAGCTAGAACCTTCTCAGTTGAGAAACTGCCTCCATAAGATCAGGCTCTAGGCAAGCCTGTAAAGCATTTTCTCAATTAGTGATCGATGTGGGAGGGCCCAGCCTATTGTGGGTGGGTTCAATACTTGCCTAATAGTCTTGGGTTCTATAAGAGAGCAGGCTGAGCAAGCTCGTAAGCACCCTCCATGGCCTCTACATCAGCTCCTGCCTCCAGGTTCCTGCCCTCGCTGCTTTTGGTAATAACTGTTATATGGAACTGTAAATAAAATAAATAAACCTTTTCCTCCCAAAGTTGCTTTTGGTCACAGTGCTTCATCACAGCAATAGTAACCATGAAGACATTGGGTAAGCACTGTTTTTGTTTTGGTTTTTTCCATTTGATAATGGGCACTGAGCTCGGAGTCTCCATTTAGACACATTCCTAGCCCGCCTTAAGTACATTTTTATCTTGTGCCTATTCCTTCCATGTTCCCACCTATTATCCCCTCACCTCTGAGCATAGGGCAGCTCACAAAAAGGCTATGAATCATTAAGCTACTTTTCCTGATGACCTCATTTTATAGAGAAGGAAATAATAAAATGTCAGATGGCAAAATTAAGCAGTGACAAGAGATGAGCAATTAACATTAAAAAGTCTTGTTCTTCAGAAGGACTTACCGAGTGGCTAACCTGAATAGGTCATCTACAGTGTCGGGGTGATTTTGGAGGCCATTCTGCTGTTCTAGGAGCTGAAAAGTGGGAATGCATAGTGCCTAGAACAAAACAGTAATTTTAAAACAAATGCTTAAACATAAATGTCACAATATTTAGACTTGCCAAACAGCATAGCAAACACAAGTAGAAGAAGCACATAAGAAATGACAAGATTGTGATAGGCAGAATAAAAAAAGAGAACTCTTGACCAATTCAAAGAACAAGCTTATATGTTTAAGAGCGAGAGAGAGAAGAAAAGAAAAGATCAAAAAGTCACTGATTAGGGACTGAGGAAAGTCAGCTCAGTAGGGAAGAGCACCTGCTATGCTAGCGTGAGGAACTGAAAAAGCTTCTGCTTCAGTGAGAGACCCTATCTCAAAGCAATAGGCAGAAAGCAGGAGAAAGACACCTGATGCTCTATTCTGGTCTCCAAATGTATACACACACACCTATACACTGATGTGTATACCACATATACAACACACAACACACACAGAAGCCATTTAAGGGACAAAAAGTACAGGTTTCAGTTGATGATAGTGAACAGATTGATTCCCTGTCGACTAATTATGTCTCATCCACACTTAAAATCTATTTACTTTATGGAAGATAGTGTCACAAGCTCCTGAAACTGGAGTCACAGTATACCAAGTTCAGTCTCAAACTCACAGTAATCCTCTTGCTTCAGATTCCTGAATAATGAGAGTATGGGCCTGCACCATCATATTTGAATCTTTCATGGAATGTTTAAAAACTTATTTGTGTGTTTATGAATGTGGAGGTTAGATGACAACCCTAGGTATGGATCCTTTGTTGTTTTTCTGTTGCATGTGCCATCCAGGTCTGAGAGCTTCAATTTCCACAGGAACCATGAAATTATAGATGCTTACACTACTGTATCTGATGGGATTTATGGGTTCTGAGAATTCAAACTCAAGTGCCTATGTTTTTGAAGAAAGCACTTTACCTAGTGAGCTATCTTATCTTTTCAGCTCCTCGTTGATCTTTGACCAGGTTGACCTCACTCAAGAGATCCGCCTGTCTCTGGAGTAATGGGATTAAAGGTGTACACCATCACCACCTGACTCCACTCTTTATATTTTTGAGACAAGATCTGGTTATGTAGCTCAGACTGGCTTTCAACTCACAAAATGACTATAGTCATACTTGGCACGGAATTAGAAATTAAAAAAAAATTCTTTAAGGATTGTTTTATGTGGAGTATTTTGCCTGCATGCTATGTATGTACACCGTCTGCATGCCTGGAGGTCAGAAGGTGGTATCAGATCCCCTGGAATTGGAGCAATGGACAGCTGAAAGCCACTGCACGGGTGCTGGTAACCGAACTCAGATCCTCTGCAAGAACAGCAAGCTCCCACCCCAGCATTAGTGAAGACACTTTATATATTGTACTGTATGTGATCTAGTCATCAAACCTGGTATCTGAGTTTCATCTTCTGTGCCCACATGATGGAAGGAAAGAATCAACTCCCTAGCTGTCCTCTGAAACACTGTGGTGATATGTGTACCCCACGCCCCAACAACTGCAGTAAGAAATTAAAAAGCCAGGTATAGTGGTATAAACTTGTAACCTCAGGACTTGGAAGGTAGAGGCAGGCAGATCTCTGTGAATGAGACCAACCTGGTCTACATAGTGAGTTCCAGGACACATATTGAGACCCTGTCTAAAATAAATAGAAAAAAGAAAAACAATTACCAAGTGTCTACCTCCCCGACATTAGAAAATCAATATGCCATGGCTGTGATAAGAATAAAGACACAGCAAAGGTCCCCAGGCCCATAAGGCCTGGCACATTCTCTCCAGGAAACACACACCTGGAGCATGTCTAATAATCCCTGCCGACAGCCTTCTTCCATGCCATACTCATCCACAAGGATACTGCCAAGGTACAGGAAACAGGAATGCTGATGTACACGGTACACATTCACCATCTGCAAGAAGAAACTACCCAGTCAACTCATCCCTCACCCCTCAGAAAGTATCTGGAGTATCAACAATCTATCTGTAGAAAGAAAATCAGATGGGGCTTCTCTCTCTTTTTTAAAAGATTTGTTTATTTACTGCGTATACAGGATTCTGCCTGCATGTATGCCTGCAAGTCATAAGAGGGCGCCAGATCTCATTATAAATGTCTGTGAATCACCATGCAGTTACTGGTGGGTTGAACTCAGGACCTCTGGAAGAGCAGCCAGTGTTCTTAACCTCTGAGCCATCTCTCCAGCCCCTGGGACTTTTCTCTTTAAGGCAAAGTATTACAGTTTATTGGCAATACATTCTGAAACACAAGGCTCAACTTAATTTTCAAGTTTTCTTTTTTTAAAAATCTCTTAAAGATTTATTTATTTATTATGTTAATAGTGTTCTGTCTTCAGGTATACTACAGGCCAGAAGAGGGAACAAGATCTCATTACAGATGGTTGTGAGCTACCATGTGGTTGCTGGGAATTGAACTCAGGAACTCTGAAGAGCAACCAGTGCTCCTAACCTCTGAGCCATTTCTCCAGCCTACAAGTTTTCTTTTTAAAGAGTTCTTTCATGCCTTTGACTGGTTTCCTCTGAAGACAATGTTGAAAGAACTGTCAAATACTTCAAACTACAAGCAATTTAGTACTTGGGGTAGTATTTCCAAGATATAGTCTCACTGTCTAGGATTAAAGATCTGCACCACTATCCCCAACCCTCATTTTTCTTTTCTTTTGGCTAAGGGACATACAGTAAAAGCATAGTCTCATTGTCATAGTCAATGTTTTAACTCTAATTTGACTGTGTAGCACAAAAATACCCCCCAACCTCCCCAAAGTTTAAATGTGTTATACTGACACAGGAGGCTAACATCAACACAAATTACTTAATGATCTAAGGATAAGTTTTTCATGTAGGTCTAAATGCTACTATTTAAAAATCACACCATCACAATTATCAATCTTAATGATTAAAAGAATCAAACTGGGACTGGAAAGGTGACTCGTGGATAAAAGCACAAGCATTAGGACCAGAGTTCAGATTCCCAGTACTCATGCAAAAGTTGGGCAGGTGTGATGGACACTTGTAATTTGAATATTTGGGAGGCAGACAAGACACACCTAGAGCAAGCTTGCTACCTCGTTAGAATAGCCAGATCTCCAGGTTCAGGGAGAAACTTAGAGTCTGATCGAGGAAGACACTCTATTAATTCTGGACAGCACTTTCCTTACACACACGCGTGTATACTACCACTTGGGGGGAAAGAAGAGAATCACATTCATTTTTGACAAATAAAAGAGACCCGTGTGAAAAGCAAAATAGTCAAGATAGAACAAAATCTCTTTGGTTCAAGAAACAGCAAATTTGACTTGTTTCATTGTCCTCAAAGACATTAATATAAAATTTTTACCACTGGCACATAAAGGCTGAGCATGAGCTCTTCTCTTCACAGGAAATTCAGACTGTTGCTACACAAGCTCTTTCTCTATAGACAAGATACTTATTTCATGTACTTATTTATTAAAATATATTTTCCTTTCTAAATCAATCAATCAAAACGGCTTCATTTCATCAACAAAGTTTTGCGCTGAAGGTACAGCTCTGTTCACAGCATGTCCCTCAAGGAAAACTTACCTGTGTGACTAGTGGCTGTAGAAGGGCTGCAGACCCTTTGCCTACACAGCGAACAGCGAAGCGCAGGCATCTGCAACAACGTTCTACAATCCGATTGTCAGCTCGGTGTTTATTTAGAGTCTCAGACAAAACTGGCCATATCTGAATCAAAAGTTAAAATATGAGAAAGAAAGCATACCAACTAATAGCTGAGAAAATAATCCTAACTTGGTAATATCTGATTTGTTTTAAACTAATTATTATTAGTCTTACACCATAGCCCAGATTGGCCTTCAGCTTACTATGTGGCCCAGGCTAGTGTCAAAGCTATGACAATCTTGCTGCATCAGCCTCCCGAGTTACTGGGATGACTTCACACGTTATTACACCTGTCTAATTGGATAGGATTTTCTTTATAAAGTACTCATGGCCTGATTCAGCTAGTATGTATCTGTACAGATGTGCACAGATTCATATATTACACATTACTAAAACCCAATTGCTTCTTGAGAGAAACACAGTGACTCGTTAGAACAAGACCACCAACTCTATAAAAATCAGATACACATTTTCCTAAATTTCAGAATTCCTCAGTGAGGATAAAAAAGGATTACGGAGGAAAAAAAATATTTAAAGGTAGCTTTATGAAAGCAGAAAACACACAAAAGAACTGGGGATATAAACAGTTATCTGTTATACTGAAAAATTAAGGATATCTAGTATTTATGTAACCTCCAAAGTTTGCAATGCACTTCTAGACATGATTTTGGCTGTAGAGATGCTTCATCAGTAAAGGCACTTGCCACCAAACCTTTTGGCCTGAATTAAATCCCTGGGCAACAGAGAGTACAAGGAGAGAACCAACTCCTGCAGGCTGTGCTCTGATCTCTGTGCCATGCGAGTGCATGTGCACAAATACACAATTTATAAAATAAGCAAGAAACTAACAAATGAAAACCCCATATCTCTTGATCCTCATATTATTCTGAGTGGATAAAGTACAAGAGAGTATTATACTGAGGGAAAGTTAATGTCACTTATTTTGTTACAATATTAGGCTAGGATTGATTAAGCCTCTTAGCAATCAGTTAATCTTAGAATTTCTACCTCTTTGAATTTTCAGTGCATTTCCCAACTATTTTATTATCATCAAGTCTAAACCTAAAATCAAATCATGCCAACAAATTAAATCTCACTATGAACATGTGAAAGACAGTCTCTTCAACACAGCTCCTCAAAGTCTTAAAGGGAAAAGAAAAAAGCATCCATTAGTACTTACTTCCTGTATGACTTTTTGGCACGGATGAGTCTGTCCATTTTCTACAATAGGATTGGTGTGCCTGGGAAAAAATAATAGCCCCAAACAGTGAAAGATAAATTTAACTAAGAACCCAGACCTCGCTCTGCTCATAAAATCAGATGGTACAGTCATTTACTTACATCAACAGTTTTCTTCTAGCCCATTTCAAGCAAAACAAACATACTTTAAGCCACCCCCCCCCATATGCAAACATCAAACTGCCACTAAGGCTTCTACTAGAACAAGGAAATTTCATAAAACTTTGGTTATATGGGCTGTAGGGCAGGCTCTACTACTTTTTCTATTATTTCTCCTTACAAAACTAAATGTGTTTGTTTCCAAATTAATAAAAATACATACAATCTACCCTGAGCATTAAAACACAGAAAGTTCAGCCAGGTGTGATGATTCACACCTTTGATCCCAGCACTTGGGAGACAGAGGCAGGCAGATATCTGAGTTCAAGGCCAGCCTGGTCTACAGAGTAGTTCCAGGACAGCCAGGGCTATAAAGAAAGAAACTCTGCCTTGAGGGGCGGGGGAAGCTATTGTTAGCAGGTCCTCACAGTTATGAAGGGAAAAGTGTTGCATCAAGTCACTTGATAGTAATAGCTAATAAGCAAAAACAATGCCTTCTTCTATGCAACTATTACTCTGATATTCTAATTGCCCATGAGTCTAACAAATTTATAAACTATACAATTTAGCCAGGATCAAGTTTTGGTTACCATTACTCAAATGTCTTTTTAATCATGGCTCCTCTTGAATGCAAAGGACTTATTTTATCCAGCATTGAAGAGACTTTATTAATTTTTGGATACATATGATATATACCAATGATCCCAAAGAGTATTGTCTCTGTAACAGCACAGAGAAACAACAGTATCACTTCAGAACTTATGAGAAATGTCAACTATTTACATCTTACTAAAGATTCAATGATACCTGGGTGGATGGGATCTAACAATCTGTTTTGAAAGAGTTTCGAGATGATTCTGGCACACACTAAAGCTTGAGAACTACCAAAATAATGACCAAAGTGATGATGGTGGTGGTGGTGGCGGTGGTGTAACTGATCTCTGTATGTGTTTGTATATAGCAGGGTAGGGTCAGAGACAGTCTTCCTATGTAGCCTAGGCTGGCCTCAGCTTGCTATGTAGTAAGCATGACCTTCAACTTTTATCTTCCAGCCTCCACCTCCCAAGAACTGGGGTTGCAGATTTGTACCATCACTATTGGCTTGCTTATTTTGGTGTTTCATTTGTGCTTTTATTTTAACTCTAGAGAGGAGACCAGACCTCCCTTCTTACCTAAATATTACTGCCAGGCGATCTAAGAACACAGTGGGATCTGAAGATATGCCATTGCTGGGCTCCTGAGACAAAAGCTGAAGAAACAAAGACATTAAGACACATAGACCTTTAGTGATACTGCAGTAGACATTCTTATATGTCAACCTTTTCCTCAACTTCTGCTTATCTCTTTAAGAAGAGCTGAAAAACTACTCAAATGGTACAAATTTCTTATTTGCAAACTACTTTCCTCCACCTTGTTGTGCCCTGGATTAGACTGCATATTAGTGTATTTGCTATGTAATCACTTGAGAGGATAAAATATCATTTGTTTTTCCTCCATTAATCATTCTCTTTCGTAAAATTCCTTAAATAATGCTAGAAGTTCATTACAGATGAACTTCAGGACCATTATGGCAAGTTCTAAAACTTTCATTAGTAAGTCTATCGTTATTGCACTAGAAATGCAACTGGAGAACAGCTGACAGCTTTAAAGTGTTCTTCAACAAAATATGGTAGACTAGAGATTTTCTGTTCCTCAGACAGTCTCACTACGTAGCTGAGGCTGGCCTTGAACTCATGATCCTCTTGTCTCAATCTTCCCCACCCAGAGTTGGGATTACAGGTGTGTGCCAATACTCCTGGTTTCTAGGTTCCTAGAATATGGTTGGTTTTACTTCCTAGACCTGGTTTTCACACTGGACCTTCTAAATTGCTATACCAATATTGAGAATCTACCGTCTCCCACCCCCACAGGGTTTCTCTGTGTAGCCCTGGGAATTTGCTCAGTAAACCAGGTTGGCATTGAACCACCTGTCTCTACCTCCTGAGTGCTGGGATTAAAAGCATGAGCCACCATCACCCTGAGAATCTACTAATTTTCAAATAATCATGTGACACATAAACAATGTTTTGGTCAATGAGAGACCACGTGTATAAAGTCACTTTATAATCGATCTGAAAAACTTAACACAGATTTCACAGCTACTTAAACAACATTGTGCAATGTTTATTCCTGTATTTGTGATGCTTCTAGAAAATATGCAATTGAACATTAATTTACATCAAGGAAACAGTCTGAGAAAAGCACTGTTAGGCATTTTGTAGGTATTCAAACATCTGACTATTATACAAGCCCAGAAGATCAGCCATTTGAAATGATTTCTTCTCCAGTTGCATTTCTAGTACATTTCTAGTTGCAATTCCAGTTGCATTTCTAGTGCAATAACGATAGACTTACTAATGAAAGTTTTACGATGTGTTACTATACAACTATTACTGCTACTTTGGCTTTGTTTGAAGAGTGTGTCATTATTTAGTCTAGGATGCCTGAAACTCACTACATAGCCCAGCTAGTCTCAAAGTCCTGATCTTACTGAATTGGCCTCTCAAGTGCAAGGGATACCTTGTCTGGCCTTACCGTTATTTTAAAGTGTACACATACTCAGGAAAAAGAAATTGCTATGGTGGCAGCAGTCCTAATATGCCCAGTGTTTGCTATGTCTCTTGATATGCATCAAGAAATCATTTCAAATGGCTGGTCTTCTGGGCTTGTATAATAGTCAAATGTTTGAATACCTACAAAATGCCTAACAGTGCTTTTCTCAGACTGTTTCCTTGATGTAAATTAATGTTCAATTGCATATTTTCTAGAAGCAAATACAATTACTAATTTTTAATGAATTTTAGTTAATTCTCTTGCCTTTTAAACATATAACTAACTTGTAAACAGGAATTGTACTTTTTATTTTTGAACATATAAGCGTATATTTGTTTAATTCCTTATTTGGGCTCACCTTTTTCAATGCCATAACCTGAACAGAACATAGCTCACTAAGACATTCAGTAATCTTATCCAAAGGTAGTCTTGCTAGGACAAGAGCTGTCCCTGAAAAACAAAAATGACTCAAATGAAGAGCATAAAGGCTGAATTGAGGTAATTAAATTAGTTATCTATATTACAAAGATAAACAGAATTATTTTAAAAAGATCAGTACTGTTTTTTAAAATTATAGCTTCTTGTATATTTGTTTAGAAGAATTCAGGCTGATTTGCACATTGCTGTAACACATCATTCATTTCTTCTTAGCAGTAAACATGAATGTGTTGTCTCTACCCCAAATCTATAACTACACTATACATACTGCAAGCAGTATGAATTAATTTGATAGTTTTGCTAAGAAAAGAATGTATGAACATATATTAAAAATTTCCCCTGAATGGAAAAGCAACTTTTGCCATCACTAAGAACATTATAACTAAAACTTCAAAAATACTTAAGATAACCACAAGTAATGGTTGAGAGGAGATTGTTACTAACCTTTTAGCAAACCCACCGCAGCTTCAGGAGACAACATGAAAGAATCAAGGGAGTGGGCAATTTCTAGGAGTCCATTAAAGTGCTGAGCCATATGATCCCGACAAACTGAACAAATGTTATGAATGGCTTTGGCTGCAGCAGAAGCCAGAGGCTTTTCACACAGGCCTTTCATCAAATAGCCCAATACAGGGTCTAAGAAATAAAAGCCAAATACAGATTATACATTATACTCAAGAAAAGTATATACTTTGTTGCAACAAAGGTTGGTATATTTTTCAAAAGTAACCCATAAATGAAATATAAGTCACCCTTAGTTAAAAAAAATTTCAGCAGGTGGTGACACACACCTTTAATCCTAGCACTTGGGAGGCAGAGGCAGGCTGATCTCTTTGAGTGTGAAGCCAGTCTGGTCTATGTAATGAATTCCAGACCAGCCAGGGCGACATAGCTCATGAGATCTTGTCTCAAAAGAATCAACAAGGGGCTGGAGAGATGCCTGAGTAGTTAAGAGCACTGCACTTACAGAGGACCCAGGTTCAATTCCAAGCACCCATGTGGCAGCTCACAACATGGAAGCAAAATACCAATGCATGTAAAATAAAAATGTTAAAAGACCCAATAAAACAAAACAACCCACAGATTTGGAGGTGGTTTCAGTGATGCAGTGTCAGGAGGCCCTGAGTTCCATTCACTTCAGCTTTCAATTTTTTCTTCATTGTAGTTAACTGTTCCTTCGAATCCCACAGAATCAGGCAGCAGTTTGAAAACTGCTGACTGTGAGCCCAGGGGATGGCTTAGCCATTAGGAGCATGCACCATTCTTCCCAAGACCTCAGTTCAGTTTCAAACACCTAGAGTGGCTTACAACTGCCTGTAGCTGCAGCTCGAGATGGATCTGATGCCTCTGGCCTCCACAGACACCTGCACTCCTATGCTCACATCCCCACTGCTGCACATACTTTAAAAGAACAACATTCAAATACAACTGTGTATGTGTGCACATGGCCATGTAGCTCCACAGTTGGTGTTAGGTGTTCCTCTATCACTTTCTAGTTTATATTTATAGAGGCAGGGGCTCTTAATTGAACACACTGCTCGCTGTTTGACTAGCCAGTCTCTGTCTCACTAATGCTGGGATTATTGTTACCCATTTCATCTGTCCAGTTTCTAAGTGGGCTGAAGGGACCTAGACTCCCGTCCTCAGGCTTGCAGGGAAAGTGCTTTATCCACTAAACCATGTCCCAAATCCCAAAATGAAATAATTGACTTTGTTATTATGACTTTACCAAATGTAACTGCTCCAACAGTGTTGACTGCAAAAGTTATTTCTAGAGTTAATGCTACTCTTCTTTTCCCTTTCTTTATAAAATCGGATTTTTTTTTTAAAAGAAAGATTTTTTTAAAGAAATATTAAATGTGCTATATGATCATAAGATCATTTTCATGGTTACCATGAAAAAACAAACAAAAGTTAAAATAATCAAAAGGATACTGTGTCAAAACACAATTAAAACAGTTATCCTGAACTGAGACTGTGGCTCAGTGGTAGAATGGTTAGCTACCTCAGTACTATAAAATTAATTTGTAACAAAACCTACCATAGTCTATCCTCTTCCCCAAAAGCCCCAAGCCTGTTTAGTTAAGATACTCAGAAGATGGAGAATTGGAAATGATAGCCCAAAAAAACTACAACATTGTAGGCTTTGACTCTCAAATGACATCAGCAGTTTTGATTACTTCTGATAATATTAATCAGCAATTTGTTTACTGCTGATGCACAAATCTGAATCAGATACTGCAAGCAGGTACTGAACTTTGCTGATTATTGGACACAACAAACAATGACCCCACGTTTGCTTCCTGGTAGAAGGGTGCACCCACACCATAGGAATTTTGAAAATATTGTGGAATGTCATGCTCCATTTGCTAAGTAGCTTGGGGTAATAACTGAGCACACCTATCATAGGCTCCATGCACAAAAGCAAGAAAAAGAAACGTGTACTTATTTTGGTGTGTGTGTGTGTTTGTGTGGTTTTTCAAAACAGGGTTTCTCTGTGTAACAGCCTTGGCTGTCCTGGAACTCTCTCTGTAGATCAGGCTAGTCTTGAACGCAGAGCCCTGCTTGCCTCTGCCTCCCAAGTGCTGAGATTAGTGTTTACCATCACACTTAGCAACTGGTTTACTTTTTGTGGCAAGCACTTTAGTCATTAAAACCAGATGATTTGCAAACACTCACAAAGTTGGGAACACATAAAATTCTCAGAATGAATCGTTTTTAAATATTGGGAGTTTGATTACATATTTCTCTGGACAAATTTTTTTTGTTTTCCTTGGATCTCAGTGCATTCATATGCAAAATAAGGGTGTTGGGATAAATGATTCCAACTTTAACTCCAACTCTCAAGATTCATTTTATTTTTTACATTTTATTTTATTTTTTTGGTTTTTTAAGACAGGATTCAGCATTAAGTTTTGTTTTTGGTGTTTTTGTGTTTTTTTTGTTTTGTTTTTCGAGACAGGGTTTCTCTGTGGCTTTGGAGCCTGTGCTGGAACTAGCTCTTGTAGACCAGGCTGGCCTTGAACTGACATAGATCTGTCTGCCTCTCTGCCTCCCCAGTGCTGGGATTAAAGGCGTGCACCACCACCACCCAGCTCATTTTAATTTATTTTAATTTTGAATAATTATTATTTTTTATTTAAAAAAATCTACTTATGGGGCTGGAGAGATGGCTCAGTGGTTAAGAGCATTGCCTGCTCTTGCAGAAGTCCTGAGTTCAATTCCCAGCACTCACATGGTGGCTCGCAACCATCTGTAATGTGGTCTGGTGTCTTCTTCTGGCCTGCAAGCCAGACAGAACACTGTATACATAATAAATAAGTAAATCTTTAAAAAAAAAAAACCTAAGTCCTGAGTTCAATTCCCAGCAACCACATGGAAGGCTCACAACCATCTGTAGTAAGATCTGGCGCCCTCTTCTGGCCTGCAGGCATACATGGAGGCAGAATGTGTGTGACTAAATAAATAAAATTAAAAAAAAAAACTAAATATCTACTTAACAGAGAAAACCCCTTTCTTTCCTTTAGTTGGTGTTAGGACAGTCTGATTAGCTCACACATGTACCAAAGACTATCAGAGACAGAAATGTCTGTGCTTAATTTAAGAAAAGTATGAAGTAGTAGAGCCCTCTGGAGATCTAAGAAATGTTCCAACTAAGCAACTGACAATACGCTTATTCTAGGAGAAGAAAGTAAGAAAACAAGTGCAAAAGAAAAGAAACCTCAGAACCAGCTCAAGAGATGGCAGCAGAGGCAGAACTCACACTCACCCAGGAACTGAGGGTTTCGGTCAACCACTTCACTCATTTCACCAACCAGCTCAATGCTGGTGTACCGCACAGCCATATGGACAGTCTCTGGGAGACGGACAACTCCCTCTAGTACCTCCACAAGTGTAGGATTGTTCTCCCTGAGGACAGAAAACAAGTACTCATAGTTACTGTACTATTCTGGCCAAGCAATAGGCAGCAGCGAAAAGGGCATCTAAGTAAATAATAACTATTCAAATAAAAGTGCTGACATTTTCAAACAAGGAATTTGGTTTCTTGCTTTCTTGAGGTGCTAAGAATGTGCTCTACCACTGAGGCACATTCTCCAGTCCTGAACATTTCCTAATACTTCAAAAAGTGACAAAAGATAGAAATTAAAGATAACAATATTCCAGAAGAAGTACACTGCTCCTTCTGAATGACATGACAGTATCTAGATATAAGCTAGCAAAGAGAGGCATTTTACAATTGGAAAGGCAGACATCAGCTGATGGTGACAGTCATCTTTTAAAGAACCTATTTCATTTAGTCCCCTATCTGCAGCACCTAGAACAGTGCCTGGCACATAGTGGGCACTCAGGAAATACTGCTTAATACTGAATAATACTTAATAATGAGTGAATGAATAACAATCATAGACCACTTCTATTAGTTGTTATCTTCCAAAACATTTCTTATGGCTGGATACTAGAAACTTTGATAAGGAAAGTACAGGTGGACCAGTTCACTAAGTGAAAGAACCCAAGAAAACAGGCTGCAGGGGCCATTAGGATGTCCTGTTTTGGAAAACAAGGGGAAATTTAAATCAATCAAATTCTTTCCACAGTTCTGTCAATTTACCACCTTCATCCTCCTACTAAACTGGATTTAAAACACAGAATGGAAGATGTTCCCAGTTAGAATTTAATCCAGAAATGAAAATGTTTAAAATGAAGAAACCTAGGATTATAGCATGAATATCACCTGCCAATTACTAGGCTTATCACATCCTTTAAATGGACTAAACAAAACAAAAAACTGTAATCACATGTTGGCTTGAAGAGAAAATAAACAAGCAATTATTCCCTCACTGATGCTTTAAACTGGACACACTACCAGTTATGGGAGACTATCTACCTATCCTTTTTCAAATCAATACCTATAGGGTATAATAATAAGGATTTTGGTAACCCTTAGACCATAAGAGAAGGCTCTAAAAGACAAATGGTTTAAGAGCAAATGCTATAGTAAGCAATTAAGAAGCAGAACTTCTATTAGAAAAAAGAAAAACAGGCCTAATCATTTCCTTAAGCATTTCTTAGTTGAAAACACATCTACAAGCTCACAGACTAGACCCAGAAAGGCAGCTAAAAAGGAAACAGTACGCCTTTAACAGGTGCCCCTCGATCTGACTCAGCCGCCTTCCAATCATGGTCCTAAATAGAGCCAGAGTGTAAGTGCCGATCAAAATCCCATGTAACTGGACAAAATTCTTATATCAGTGTATAAACTCAGGACACAAGCTTAAGTCTGCTTTAAATTCCATAAATTTAATTTCCATGCTAAGCAATTAGCAATTGCAACTCAAATTAAAATAATCTAAAATTCTCAATGGCAATAACAAAAGTAACAAATGTTCTTTAGATTCTCTGTTCTTTTAGGTAAAATGGTACCAATGCTCTGCCTCTGAAACCCACTGATTCCCTAAGACAGAGAAAATGTAACACTCTAACAAACTGCTTGACACACTGTAACAAAGGAGCCACTGATGGGGGGAAAAAATCAGCATTCTATTCCTAGGATCAAGAGTAAAATAAGTTTAACTCGAGGAAATATATTAAAATACGGCATCAGCAATGCAGGCCATCCTGCACTAGACTAAAGTTGTAAGACTAGACAGCTGCATAGAAGTTGTAAGACTTTCCAATAATATACCATACAGAAACATGGTGTAAATCTCCTTTGTTTTGATATTTAAGAGTTCCCAGCAAAAGACTTATTAGACACTCACGGATCAACACTCTTTGCTATAGCAGCCATGATAAAGAGAACCGCTTCTGTCACCTCCCAGGGTGGGTTGCCTTCTTTCAGAGTAGAATACAACTAGAGAAGAAGAGGTGGATTATGGAGCCATTAAAAAAAAAACAGAATTCCAAACATAAACAAAACAAAAAATATTAGTTCAAAGAAATCTGGCTCTTTTACTAAACCCAGTTATCTCTCAGAGCCGCCGAAGAACAGTACTTTCATATTCGTATTCTCGCTGTTTAGAAGGAACTACGATTTTAGTGCCTAAAATAAACATATTTAGAACCCTAAGAGTTTACAGAAAAAATGAGTATCATGGGGAAAATGTTAAACATTAATGAGTGTCTGGTCTTGACAGCACACCAATAGGTAAATGTTCTTATAGCACACATTCTGCATGTGCATCTACTTTATACTTTCATTACTGGCTGCAACAACAGTAGTACAAGGTAAAGTGCTGAACAGAAACTAACTGCTCAGAAGGCTCTATAAAATAGCACATCCAAGCACTTATTTTTTTTTTTTTTTAAGCAGGGTTTCTTTGTGGCAGTGTTGAACCTCACTCTGTAGACCAGACTGGTCTCTAATTTAGAGATCCACTTGCCTCTGCCTTCCAAGTGCTGGGATTAAAGGGGGTGTGCCACCATTGCCCTGCCAAAAAACACATGTTTTAAAAAAGGCAAACCTAGCAGAATACTTAGTGATGTTCTGGTTCTTAATTTACCAGATCATATCTATGTGTGGAACATAACTGGCTATTAGGCCAAGTAAAATGTTTACAGTCAAAATAAATAATTGAAAACAAAACAAAGCAAATTTCTATAGCCAAAAGAGACACTACAAAGGAAAGCAAAACAAAAACAAAAAACCTCTTTTCTTTCATTTTTGCCAAAAAAAAAAAAAAAACGTTTTCTGAACCTGCTGCTCCACAGAACACATCTTGGTAACACTGACAGTTGTTTAATTTGTAAGCTTAAATCAAAGACAAGAACCAGTGAGAAAAAAGTTGAAATCTGAGTATAGGTCATCTGCTCACTGAATCTGCTTCCTAAGAATCTCCAAATCTGTATAGTAGATTCAAAAATCATGCTTTGTAATGAAAAGTTGTAATTTACTGAACACTTCCCGAGCAAAATTATATGAAAGTTTGATATACAAAATGGGTGTTAAACCTTCCCCCCCTCCTTTTTTTGTTAGTTTGGTATCGCTACAACACAGCATCCAAACTGTCACATCAGGGCTCATTAAAGTATGATCTAGCAATAATAAAAACACCTGAGGGGCTGGAGAGATGGCTCAGTGGTTAAGAGCATTGCCTGCTCTCCCAAGGTCCTGAGTTCAATTCCCAGCAACCACATGGTGGGTCACAACTATCTGTAATGAGGTCTGGTGCCCTCTTCTGGCCTGCAGTTATACACGCAGACAGAATATTGTATACGTAATAAAAAAATAAATAAATATTAAAAAAAAACACCTGAAATTACTCTAATATTAAGTGATGTGGAATGATGATAATGATTGCTACCTTACACAGTAAAATGTCACTTAATGATCACCAGGAAACTACAGGACTATGATTCTTCTACTCAAGTCTGTCTACTTCTTGGATAAAGCTGCACAAGAATCTAACTGTGGACCAAGGAAATACAACATAACTATTTAAATAGTTGTTAGGATTAAAGCAGGAAAACCTGCCCTTTTTTCCCAGTGGGAAAGTTTCCTGGAGACTTCCATATTTATTAGCTGTACACTTGGAATGGCTCTCATTAGTAAGAATAATAGAGGAAATCATAACTGAATTTATCTATCCACTATAACTGGTTCATCGCACCCTAAATGAACATTGCTACTATATGCCAGGCAATGTGCTAGGCACCTACATTATCTACTATCTCATTTGGCCACCAAGCTTGGGGGAGGGGGGAGATGGAACATTTACAGAAGATATAGAAGCAAGATAAACACAATCAATTCAATCAGTAAAACTGACTCAAGAATCTCTAAATGGACTTACCTGGGCAAAACATTCCATAGATCCAATCAAGAAAATCAGGTCCTTCACCAGGTCTGACACTCTCATTCGAAACTCCCCAAAGTCATCAGTCTCTTCAGGAACTCCCTCCTGAAATTAAAAACCATGTATCATCTGTTTAAAACTCACTGGTTCACCGTTCACAAAACTCAAGTCCAAATGGATCAAAGACTTCAACATAAAGCCAGCCACACTGAACCTCACAGAAGAGAAAGTGGAAAGTACACTTGAACGCATTGGCACAGGAGACCACTTCCTAATTATAACCCCAGCAGCACAGACACTGAGAGAAACAATTCATAAATAGGACCTCCTGAAACTGAAAAGCTTCTGTAAAGCAAAGGACACGGTCAACAAGACAAAAACGACAACCTACAGAATGGGAAAAGATCTTCACTAACCCACATCAGACAGAGGTCTGATCCCCAAAATATACAAAAAACTCCAGAAATCGGTCATCAAAAGAACACATAATCCAGTGAAAAATGGGGTACAGACCTAAACAGAGAACTCTCAACAGAGGAATCTAAAATGGCTGAAAGACACCAACATCCTTAGTCATCAGAGAAATGCAAATCAAAACAACTCTGAGATTCCATCTAACACCTGTAAGAATGGCCAAGATCAAAAACACTGATGACAACTTATGCTGGAGAGGGTGTGGAGGAAAGGGAATACTTCTGCACTGCTGGTGGGAATGCAAGCTGGTACAATCCCTTTGGATGTCAGTGTGGCAATTTCTCAGAAAATTAGGAAACAACCTTCCTCAAGACCCAATAATACCACTCTTAGGTATATATCCAAAGAATGCTAAATCGTGCCACAAGGACATGTGCTCAACTATGTTCACAGCAGCTTTGTTTGTCATAGCCAGAACCTGGAAACAACCTAAATGCCCCTTGACCGAAGAATGGATAAGGAAAATGTGGTACATTTACACAATGGAGTACTACACAGCAGAAAAAAAATAATGACATCAAGCTGGAGAGATGGCTCAGTGGTTAAGAGCATTGCTTGCTGAGTTCAATTCCCAGCAGCCACATGGTGGCTCACAACCATCTGTAATGAGGTCTGGTGCCCTCTTCTGGCCTTCACACACACACACACAGACAGAATATTGTACATATAATAAATAAATATAAAAAAAATGACATCTTGAATTTTGCAGGAAAATGGATGGAGCTAGAAAACATTATTTTGAGTGAGGTAACCAAGACACAGAAAGATAATTATCACATGTATTCACTAATAGGTGTTTTTAAACATAAAGCAAAGAAAACCAGCCTACACACCACAACCCGAGAGAACTTAGACAAAAATCAGGACACTAAGAGAGACTTAAATAGATATAATCTACATGGGAAATAGAAAAAGACAAGATCTCCTGAGTAAATTGGGAGCATGGGGACCTTGGGGAAGGGCTGAAGAGAGGAGGGGAGAGGCAGGGAGAGGAGCAGAGAAAAATGTAGAGCTCAATAGAAATCAATTTTAAAAAACTTATATATATTAAAATAAAACTCACTGGCACTGTCAATTCTCTGAGTAAAATCCATAAAGAAAACGCTCTTCAGTAGTCAAATGCCAATGAGCCAAAGTGTGAAATCACAATACTATGTTACCAGAATAGAAGGTCTCCTCGAGAGCTAGGTATGCTGAGTCAACAGTCTACTCTCCACTTTACTATAAGAAACTCTTCTGTTTATGGATGTGACTATGTATCATTATTTTTTATTTTTAATTAAACATCTTGCTTGTTTATAAGAAAATCACGGAGCCCGGGTGGTGGTGGCGCACGCCTTTAATCCCAGCACTCGGGAGGCAGAGGCAGGCGGATCTTTGTGAGTTCAGGGCTGGCCTGGTCTACAAGAACTAGTTCCAGAACAGACTCCAAAGCTACAGAGAAACCCTGTCTCAAAAAACCAAAAAAATAAAAATCACGGGGTGAGAAGTGATTGGGAAGAAGCTGCAAAAAGTGCCTATCTAGAGAAGGTCAGTTCTTTAAAATACTGAACAAATCTGAGGCTTTCTTTTTCAAAATATTAAACAAAACAGAAAACAACCATTATCACAATAACTTCACAAAGAAAAGTTTAGACTTTAAATCCTTCCCATCCTGGGGCTGGAGAGATGGCTCAGCGTTTAAAAGCACTGACTGTTCTTCCAGAGGTCCTGAGTTCAATTCCCAGCAACCACGTGGTAGCTCACAACCACCTGTAATGCGATCTGGTGCCCTCTTCTGGCCTACAGGCAGGATACTGCATAAATAAATAAATCTTCTTTTAAAAAAGATCCTTCCTATTGCAATGCACTTCTCCAAATAAACGAGTTATCAACTAATTTTGAGAGGTTAAAGCGCCTTTGAAAATTTTGGGTTATGAACATCTAGAAACATCCCTTAGTACCACTGAGAATTGCTCATCTAGCTCAGTCTCCTTGTTTTAGGATAAAGAAACTAAAAGGGAGAAATAATGAGGAAGTGATGGCTTTCCAGATGAAATAACATATAAAATTCTAAAGTACTATAAACTTTCAAGTGTAAAGAACATTTGCAAGGGAAACGACACCACAGAAATGGCACAGAGCAGAGACTCCATTGACCAGAACAGCTCATGTGTGGTTTTCCAAGCAAATTGTGGTTACAATTAGGGATCAATCTTCAGTTTAGGAGAATTCAGAGGTGAGCATGTCAGATTTCAATATAAGCAGTTAAATGTACTCCAGGGCATAGACTAAAGCCACCCATCAACCACCCAGAAGGTAAAAGAACTGAGGCATAATATGCAAAGACATTAAGTAAAGAAGGCAGTGGAAGAGCTTGCCAATGAAATAGTTCATGCATCTAGTATATTTTCTTCTAAGCAAATGTATACATTTTCTGTTAAATTATCAAATGATTATAAGTGATATAAAGAAAATGTATACACATGTGGAGAGAAATCAAAATTCTCATGTTCCTTACACAATTTTTTCACTTTTTTGTATTAATTTTTACCTAACCATATGTCCTACACTATTAAAAACACAGTATAAACCCCATGTGGTGGTGTAAACGTGCAGTCCCACAATCAGGAGGCTGACATAGATGAATTAAGAATTCAAAACTGGTCCCAACTACATATCAAAATACTGTCTCAAAAACATCAATGATAAGGCTAGGTGTGGTGGCACATGCCTTTAATGTCAGTGCTTCAAAGGCAGAGGCAGGTGGACCACAAGTTGGGGGCCAGCCTGGTCTAGATAATAAGCTCTAGGCTAGCCAGCACTAGACAGTGGACCCTGTCTCAAAGCAAAACAAAAACCAAACTAGCCACCAAGGACATGGAATATAGCTTAGCATGAGCAGTTGCTTAGAATGGTCAAGGCCTTAGGTTTGGCCCTTGGCACTACAAGAAAACAAAAAGGCCCAAACAAACAGTATAGAATTCAACGTTTTGATTTTTATCACTTATCATACTGACTACTATTGCAGAAATTCTCATTTTTAATTGCTGCATAGAGGTTCAACAAGTTTCTGAACATAGTCAAACATTTTATACACATATACGCACAATGCTTTGCACAAAAAATTAGCTTTCTTCTTCTATAACATCATTTAAAGCAAATTCCTACATACACAATTACTGGCTCAGCAAAAACAATGTGCCTATATAGGCCTAATTTTTAAGCTAAAGTAAAAAAAACTTGAGGATTGTTAGATCAAGTCAGAACCAAAAGGTGGAGAAGATAAGTAGAGAAGGGTACTTACATGGTCTGGTTCCAACTGGCAGTGTCGAGCCAAGGCATGAAGCAGCCTCTGAATGTATGCTTTGAATATGCTGTGAATGACTTCATCATTGGTTTTATACAAATGTTCTCCTAGTCGGTACCAAAAGTTAAAGGAAATTTCTACTACCTGTTAGGTAAGAAAGTTGATGGTTTATTTGTGCATGAAAAGAACAGAGGAAAAAATTAGTTTTATTATTACTTATCATAAAGCGAAGGAGATACACTATTCCATAATGTATATGCAATTAGGAAACCAATCTTTCTGTGGTACAGGGTTGTTATGTTACCTCCTAAATATCTTCCCAAATTACACCTCAGTGGTGTAATTACTTAGATGACTTGCTTTACACTATTTATAATTGACAAAACTTTTCCCAAAACACATTAGATTCTATAGAAAACAAAAACATGCAAGTCTTGAAAAGCACAGTTTTAGCCGAACTCTGGACCATTTAATCATGCCAACATCACATGTCTTCCAGAAGAGCTAATACTTATTCCATTAATACAGATGATTTTTAAACTCACTTAGTAGCTGAGGAGGACTCTAAATTTCCTATTCTCCTGCCTCCACCACCCAAATCTGGTATTATAGGGATACACAACTATGTCCAGTCCCATTTAGTTGTTTTCATGAACATGAAAGACAGCAGAAACAGACAGGAATTTCAGGCACAGCTAACCTTCCATGCAATGCTATTTCTGAGGTGACTACCAGTGCAAAGGACCACACTGCTCTGGGTTCTACCTCATCTAGAAGTCCTCTGGAGACAAGTAAACAGCATTTGTTTGTGATAATGACAAGGTGCTGAGGACACAGGAGTAGGAGTCAGCACAAGCACAGAAGAGGGGCTTGTTGCTGCCTCTTTCCATCAAGGATTCAAAGGAGAGCTGTTAAAATGATCCCCAACCCAAAAACACTTCTTTATTTTTTTCTTTTAATGTAAACATGACTTACAGATTATTTTTATTATGTTAACTTGTAAAGGGTGGGGAGAGATATTAGATTCTACTGGAGCTGGAGTTCCAGATGGCTGTAACCCACCAAATGTGGGTATTAGAAACTGAACTCAGGTCTCTGGAAGAGCAGTATGCTCTCTTAACCACCGAGACATCTATTCAGCCCCCTTTATATTTCTTAAGAGATAAATGGGAGGTACAGTTTCTTAAATAGATGAACTTTCTAACTATCTAAGAAAAAAAACTAAACTTTCTACTTATCTTCCTATGAATGGGTATCTACCTACATGTCTGCACACATGAGTGCAGTGCCCACAGAGGTCAGAAAGGGTCTTGGATCCCTTGGGACTGATTCTAGTAACTTGGGTCCTTAGGAAGAGCAGCCATTTCTCTTAACCACTGAGCATTTCTCCACCCTCTAAAATCTAGGAAATTTATAAGTGGGTATAGTAGTAGATGCCTATTGTCTGAACCCTGGGAGATGGAGACAGGATCCTTATCAGGCCAGTCTGTTAGCCAGGGATACATAAATGAAAGGGCTGACTGGTGTGGGACAATTGTTTGTATTCTGTCAATTATATTTTAAATAAATGCTGATTGGCCAGTAGCCAGGCAGGAAGTAGAGGTGGGTCAATAAGAACAGGAGAATTCTGGGAAGAAGGAAGCCCATTCCTCTACAGTTGGGGGCAGCCACAGAAGAAGCAAGATGTGAGACTGCCTCGCTGAAAATGGTACTGAGCCATTTGGCTAGAATAGATAAGAATAATGGGCTAATATAAGTTATAAGAGTTAATAAGAAGCCTGAGCTAATGGGCCAATCAGTTTATAGTTACTGTAGACCTCTGTGTGATTTCTTTGGGACTTAATGACTGTGGGAACCAGGCAGGACAGAAAACCCCAACAACAGCTGACCTGGAATGCTGACTGGTGGTACCAACTTGTATAACACACACAAGGTTCTGAGACTGATCCTCAGTACCACAAAGGAAGTAGGGTGAGGAATTGTAAACTGTCTTAAAGAATATTATTATTTTCATAAATACAGTGTCCATGTAGCCCAGGCTAGCCTGGTGCTCACAATGTAGCCTGTGTTAGCCTCAAATTCATGGTCCTTTGTCTCAGCCTCCAGGTACTGGGATTACAGGCATTACAAGCATGTGCCATTATATCCATCTTATAAAGACCTTTAAGGAATTTTTTTTTTTTTTTAATGAAACTCAGTATAGACCAGTTAGCCTCAAACTCATGGAAATCTTCCTGCCTTTGCTCCCTGAGTATGAGGATTAAAGGCACGTGCCACCGTGCCTAGGTGAGAAGGAGATTCTTAAGTCTCACTCACACCTCTCATCTAAAGAAAAACTGAAGCTATGAAGACTCCTGAAGTTAACAGGAGCTAGTAGTCCAGAGTTTGCAGCAGTGATGCCCAAAGGTTCCCATGTGTAGAAAAGGCTGTGGTGCAACTGGGAGATAATGGACCATTACAAGGCTGAGCTTAGAAGGAAGTGGGTCACTGGGAAACTTCCCAGAGGTAGTTTTGGGACCTAGACTCTCATTGTTGCCTTTCTGCCTATGTAGCCAGATTGAGGTAAACAGGCTCCCTCTTTAACTGCATTCTTCAAGGCCTGGGTCCAATGGACAAAGACAAAAACATCCAAAACTGTGTGTGAGCTTGAAAAAAAAAAAATGTATTCTCTCTTTGAGCTGGTTGTGTCTGATACTCAGAAATTTGACAATACGATGTGGGTTTTCATTGTTGCTTTTAGCTGTAAAGATCTAAAAAATAATAATAATAAGTGGAACTAGAAAGGAAGCACAGTGGGAGGTAATAGGTTTTCTTTCTGACAGATTCACTGAGTGCCTACCACAGTCAACCTTACCAACAGATTAGAAAATAGAAAAGAATGCAAAATTGAAACCCAAACACAACTCTTAAAAGTATCCCAAGTATGGGCCATTGATGGCTCACTGGTAAGGTACTTGCTGGGCAAAGATGTTCAATCCCTGGAGCCTGTCTGTACTACACCACTTCGCCTCACATTCACACCACAGCGTACGGACAGCACCCCCACCCTCAAATGCAAATAATGAAACTGAAAAAACTGCAACCAGACACAACTTCCAGATCACATTAATAAAAAACAAGATTGCAAATTCTCAACTGGAGAGTAAAAGCCTTAACACAGCATAGATACTACCTCATACTGAGGGTGGCCTGCACAAATAAGAAGCAGTTCCAAAGTTCGAAGATCTCCCAGACCTTGGCCTGGAGTACAAACAATTTTTTCCAGGAAAGTTTCACATAGTTCAGTGAAGATACGGCAGTAATTCAGAACTCTGCAGAAGAATGAGAATACCAAGTCATGAATCTGGACTTTACATACACAGATACGAGTCAAATGAACAAAAAGTCTCTTTGTCTGAGGGCCATTCAGTGAAAACTCACGATGGGCATCATAACCTCTGTGGCAAATGCCTTTAACTTAGGTTGCTCACATCTATACAGATAAGCATATGATGGTAAGTCAATTCATATTCTCTATTATAAATCTCTGAATGAAAACTCCAAATTAGGGTGCTGGAGCAATGGCTCAGTTGTTGAGAGCACTTGCTTGGTAGAGAGCTTGAGTTCCATTAAACTATATATCTCTGTGTGGGTGTTTGCTTGTGTGACTGCAAGTGCTCATGGAATACAGAAGAGAGCATAGGATTCCCTGGAATTGGAGTTACAGGCAGGAGTGACGGGTCAGACATGGATGCTAAGAACCAAAGTCAGGTCCTATGCAAGAGCCATCTCTATAGCTCCTAAACTATGCATTTTAGAGTTTATCCCTATTTCTTCAAGTCTTCTCTTAAGTGTAAAAAATTAGAACAACCAAGAACTGGTAGTAATCCTCTTTCCTAGATCCAAATTGCTATGCCAGAGGCAGGTACATATCAACTGTAGCACATGCTTCACATTTGCAAAGTCACATAGAATCAAAAACGATGGATGAATTAAAAAAAAAAAAATTGAGAAAACCCCAGATTGTAGGTAACCCAGGGCTGCAAACTTCAATAGTTACTCACTTGTCTAAATCTTCTCGTGCCACAGCCATATGGTAAGCAGTCTCCAATGTCAGGACCCCCTGGAAAAGCTGCATGGCCAATGGCAAGTTAGTCTCCACATTTTCAATAGCATAGAGAGCTGAGCATACACAGTCTGAAGCAGCTTCATGGAGGTTAGATGAGGTTTTATCCTGCTGCTGAAAGACGAAATACAGAAGCAGAAATCAGAATCATTGTACTCCAGGGAAAACAATTACAACCTTCTTCTGAAAATTGTTTTTTGTTTGTTATATGAAACAGGTGTCATGTAATATACACTGGCCTTAAAGTCACTGTGTAGCAGAAACTAGCTCCCTGTTCTTCCTGCCTCTGCCTCCCATGTTCTAGGATTACAGAAATGCACACCAATGTGCTTCTATATCTGCCTGACTGAGAGTATACTATGAAGACTCCCTGAGTTGAAGACCTTGCCAAGACAATATCTTCCTTACTCTACTTCTCCAGGCATGCCAAAAAGAAAACGAGCTTCTTTATCCATCAGTCAGACTTACATGAACTTTTTTCATTTTATTTACTTTTGCCTTTCCTTCCTTTCTTTCTTTCTTCCTTCCTTCCTTCCTTTCTTTCTTTCTCTTTCTTTCTGAGGAAGGGTCTCACTGTGTAGCCTTGGCTGTCTTGGAACTCACTATATAGACCAAGCTGACCTCAAACTCACAGAGATCCAAAGTATTGGGATGAAAGGGGCTGTACTCCAGGTTTCTTCTGTTAGCCTCCAGAGTCCTGGGATCAGGTGTGAGCCAGCTACCAGATTATCCCCATGTTACTATTTCTTCCATAGGGAGTGCCATGTTTCTGAATAGCATTGAATGGATTTTGAAATCCATTCTCTTTTTAAGTACTACTTAAAAATGAAAAGGTTCAGCAACACCAAAAGGCCAATTACATACCAAAGTTAAGCAGAGGTTCTTAAAACTTTTGGGGTGGAGAAGCAAACTAAAACAGAAATGGCAAACTCTCCCAATTTCTCATTCACAGCAATACATGCTAGTATATGAGAACACAGCCTAAACCTACAGCTACCCAATGTATCAATCAAAAATAAAAACAGTATTATTTCTTGCTAGGTATCATACAATACACTTATAACACTCTGAGAGGATGAGGCAAGAGGATTACTACAAATTCAAGATCAACATGGGATAGACTGAGTTCCAAGGCAGCTTTGACTATAAAGCTATAAGACCCTGGTTTAAAAAAGAATTTTTGGAGCTAGTAAAATGGTTCTATAAGTAAAGGTACTTGCCAAGCCTAACAGCTTGAGTTTGATCCCCGAGACCCACATAACGGAGACAACAACTCCTCTGTAAATTGTCTTCAGATATTCACACGCATATAATAATTTTTTTAAATGTATTTTAAAAGTTGTGGTGCTTTTTTTAATCCTAGAACTTGGGAACAAATGGAAGCAAAAGATCAGGAGTACAAGTTCATCCTTGACTACACAGCAAGTTCAAAGACAAACCGTCTTGAAAAAACAACAAGAACAAAATATTTCTGAGACATTCAAAAACCTTCAAAAGTTTATTTTCTTTATACATTTTCTTTGGAAAGAACTTGAGGATGTTCAAAAAATAATCAACCCAAAAAAGCAGAGTAAAGAGAAACCTAAGCATCATAACTGGGGAATAAATCAAAAGAACAACTTATAAGAAAGAATAAGAACTTATCAGAAGGCCAACAGTGGAGCCGACATGGTAGCACAAGTTGCAAAGTCAGCACCCAATGTTGAGAGCAAAATGATCTAGAATTTGAAGATAACCTGGGTCACATGGGCAGTTAGCTATAAGCCAGCCTGTTATTTAGTTGAGACTGTCTCAAAACAGTAACAAAAGTACAAGGAGGGAAACTGGAGGGCTCTTATTCACTGACAGTTAAGAGCGTCTGTAAATTTAGTGAAGCTGTCACTGCTAAGTCTTTCTCTAATAACAACAATGATAATAATAACAGACACTTAGAATCTCTCTATTAAGGATAAGAGCTATTTAAGCTAGGAGAGCTAACAGATGCAAATCATCCCATTGGGTTCTTACCTCTTTTTAAAATATTTTCTTTATTTTGTTTTTTTGACGTAGAGTTTCTTTATAACAGTACTGGCTAACCTGAATTCATTTTGTAGACCAGGCTGGCCTCGAATTCACAGAGATTCACCTGTCTCTGCCTCTTAAGTGCTGGAATTAAAGGCATGTGCCACCACTGCCCAGCTTTTTGTTCCCCATCTCTGTTTTTTAAAGGAGCAATCCTGGAGACACTTTATTAGGAAGAGGGGGTGGGACAGGTAAATGGTTCAGGGAGTGAACGTGTCTGCCACACAAGCCTGAGAACCTGAGTGCAGATCCCCCAGAACTATATAAGAGCACTCTTCTGACAAGATGGGAGTCAGACACAGGAGAATTCACAGGAACCTTTCAGGTCAGCTATCCTAGAGAATGCAATATAGCAGTAAATAAGATTTTGATGAATTCTCAAAAACTAGATGGAGGGCAAGAACCTATACAGAAGGCTCCAATAGCCACATGGGTGCTGTGGCATGTGTATATCTTCATACAGAAAGCACACATATACACAAAATAGATGAAATTTCTTAAATGCTTTCAAAAAGAAGTATGCAGGTTTGGGATAAATGTAAGAAGCTCAATGGTGTCTATACCCAGTAGACTGAACTCCTGCATTTATGGGTCATTTGAAGAGCAGCACATGCTCCATTACAGGTCAGCCTCAGTGAGCTTTCATGTCTCCCTAAGATAGGGTGTTATTTAGCTCAGGTTTGCTTCAAATTTGCTAGTTAGCTAAGGGTGACCTTGAATTTCTAATCGTCTGGCCTTTACCTCACATACTAAGATTATAGGCATGTGCCATCAAGTTCAACTCCTTCTTATGCTATTCTTAAGACTCAAATAAAATTTTCCTCTCAAAACAAACACTGAACTGTCCCAGAAGGTTGGTTATAGGCTTACTTACCAAAACCTCAAAAAGCAGCGCTAATAACTTATTATTAGCCATGAAGTTACTGTCCAAAACTCCCAAGTTAAACCAGCTTCCCAAACAGCGGAAAACCTTCATAAGCATCTTCTCATCAGTTCCTGCTTTTTCTACACATGTCATCTAAATAGAAAATATAGTTTAAGAAATAAAATCAACCTTTATACCTTTGTCACTATTATAACGATAGTAGCAACAAACAGTCACAACTATTTTGTAAGTGCCACTGTTCTAAATCCTATTACCACATAATTTCCAGCAAAATACTACAGTACCTATTATCTTCTCTTTTTAGTGGGGAAACTGAGATACAAAGAGGCAAAAGATCCAAAACAGACATTAAAAATAACTATGGTTCTTAGTTCCCACTTATGCATTAATGTACTCTTATCAATACAACTACTTTTAAAATACACCAGTTTATTCTTCATATGAAATCGGTACCTAAGGTTCTGGGGAGACTGCTAAGTCAGTAAAGTGCTTGCTGCCCTAGTACGCACTCTAGCCAGGTATGGTGGTACACATCTGTAATCCCCCTGCTGGAAAAGGGAAGAAAGCAAGATTCCTAGGGCTTGCTATCCTGATCAGTTGGTCTAACTGACTCAGGGAGACATCCTTCTCAAAAGGAGGTGGTGAGATGGGTTAGTAGGCAGAGCTGCTTGCCCCCTAACATGATGACATGAGGGAGTGCAATCCCCGGAACCTACATGGTAGAGGAAGAACACCAAGTCCTGCATGCCATCCTCTAATCTCCACATGTGTGGCATGGCACTCGAGACACACACATAAAATAAATAAATGCTAGGGGAAGGGTTTCTGGAAATATGGTTCAACAATTAAGAGCATTTACTGTCGTTGTAAATGCCCAGTACCTACAAAGCAGCTCACAATCACCTGTAACCCCAGTTCTACAGCATCCAACATCTCTGTTAGCCTCAGAAGGCTCCAGGTATGCACAAATAAATGCATGCAAAACACCTGTAAGACTTTTTATAAAAATAAATCTTTTTTAAAAAGCCTTCTAAAGTAAGTTGTTAAGTTTTTTAGAGGGAATCTGGAAATATAAGAAATAATTTAGTGGTAGAACATCAGCTTAGCATACAGAGACCTCAGGTTCAATTTCTAGTACTATGAAAGAAAGGTAGGTGTTTATAAAAGTCATAAAACAAGTCAGACTAAAACTGAGCACTGCCTTAATCTGAACATTTTGTGCTATATTTTAGAAAGCATAATGCAACTTCTCCTAGATAATGTTTCAAGACAGCTCACAGGCAGTGAGCTAAAAACATGACAACTGCCATGAGAGTCAACAAGCAAGGAGGGAAAAGGGCTACAACCCATACCAGATCTCCAGTCTGGCAGTTGGACTTCCAGGATTGTTTCCATTATCACAGAATAATCATATTTCATTGCCTGTAATCAACTGGTATCAATTTTTAAAAATTATTTCAAGCTGGTGGTAACCACAGTATACAGAATAAAATTATGATATTTATGTTTACACTGGTGTATCAACTACATAGAAAAATCCCCCAGACTCAAAGCTTCATCTAAAATACAATCTGCAGTGATGCTTTGTCTGTCTGACTGGCCTGGAACTTCCTATGTAAATCAGGTTGGCCTGATACAGAAATCCGCCTGCCTCTGCCGCTGCTCTGCAGTGCTGGAATTAGAGGTGTGTACCACCACTCTCTATAGATGATGGCTTTTAATTTCTTCATGGGTATTGCACTTTAATCAATAAAAAGAAGTAACATATAGCTAACAAATAAGTGACCAGCCATCACATGTACTGAAACCTATTATGCACTAAACATGATTTTAATAGCTTTAAATGCATTAACTCAGTCTCCACAAAATGAAATGAGCACTATTACTCTCAATATACAGATGGTGAAACTGAGGCAGAAGAGTTAATTGTCTTGTTTAATATGGCAGAGCAAAGACTCAAATGTCACAAGTCTTGCTTCAGGACCTATGATCCAGGTTGGAGATGACTCAGTGGTCGAGAGTACTGGCTGTTCTTCCAGAGGACCCTGGTTGTAGTCCAGCACCCAATCAGAACTATAACTCCAGTTCCAGGGGATTTATTTGAAGCCAGCCAGAGATACACAGTGAGATCATGTCTCAAAAATAAATAATTTTTTAAAAATAGGATTTCCCCAAAATAAGCTACCTTCATAAAATTACCCTGCAAAAAAAGAAAGCACACTAAGCATGGAGGAACCAGACCCTAATCCAGAGGACAACCCTAACATTACTAATAAAGTAGCAATCAGACATTATAATACTGTATAGGATATAACTCTGAGATGTGCACAATCCAAAACTCTTAATTTATCTCTAATCAGCTGAAGGAAAATAAATTAAACCCTGAAGGATCCAAGTGACTACTTTCTCAATTATCCTAAGGATGGAATGTAAGTAGTAGCATTATTAATATAGTAGAGAATTTATTACATGCAATGGATGCCCTAAGGTATTAGGCTTAATTTCTTTTGAGGAATCCTTACTCAGTAGGGCCGACTCAGATAGACCTTCCAATTAGAAGAAATAAGGAGATTACAAAAGCAATCAGAAAAAACAAAGAATGTAATCATAAATGCTAAAGACATTCTTTCTAAGACAAATGCTCTCTGTGGAAAGACAAAGAGACTGTGACTGCTAGCCTAAAACAACAGAGGGCTCAAAGTGGATACTGTTGGTGAACTGTTTTCAAGTATTTTAGAACCAACTGGAATAATGTGAATGTGCTCTAAAAACATGCCATTACATAGGAAATGTTCTAAAATGAAAAAATAAAGCTAGATGACTGAAACAGGAAACTGTAATCACAGAGATACATATTCATGGGACATACGTGAAAGGGTCAACAGCAGTCAGTCCAGTGTACCCAGTCTCAACTACTCAGGAAGCTAACGCAAGAAACTACTTGAGTCCGTGCTTTATAAACCACATCTCACAAACAAACCAAAGGTTGGAGGGCTGAAGAAAATGCTCAAGACTGAGGCTAAGAGCACTTGCTGCTCTTCCAAAGAACCAGACTGCAGATACCAGAGCTCACATTGAGTGGTCTAGGAACTCGAGCTGCAAGAGAACTGATGTCATCTTCTGACTTCCACTGCCACCTGCATACACATGGCAAACACTGGCACAGAAACATAAAGAAAACTAAAAAACTTTTAAAAAAAATTGAGGGATGGGACTGGAGACATGGCTCAGAGGTTAGAAGCACGGGTTGTTCTTCCAAAGGTCTTGAGTTCAAGTGTCAGCGACCACATGGGGACTCATAACCATCTTATAATGAGATCTTGTGCCCTCTTCTGGCATGCAAGCATACACGCAGGCAAAACATTGCGTTAAGTAAATAAATCTTTAAAAAAAATTGAGGAACAAGTGTGGTAGCACACAACTATAATTAATACTGCATTTAGGAGACAGAGCCAGGTAGAAGAGAAAGAGGAAGCGGAATTAAAAGTTCAGATCATTAGCCGGACGGTGGTGGCGCATGCCTTTAATCCCAGCACTCAGGAGGCAGAGGCAGTTGGATCTCTGTGAGTTTGAGACCAGCCTGGTCTACAAGAGCTAGTTCCAGTATT
>JAQHUG010000069.1:5157192-5176867 GCA_028555095.1 Dicrostonyx torquatus | reverse complement strand
TCTCAAAAGAAAAAAAAAATCTATTTTTATTATGTGTGCAGGGGGAGGGTATGTGCACATAAATTCAAGTAAGTGCCTACAGATCAAACAGTTGTAAATTGCCTGATCCTGGGCTAAGAATTGAACTCAGGTCCCAGGAAGAGCAGTATGTGCTCTTAACCACTGAGCCACCTCTCCAGTTCTCAGTTTTAGTTAGTTTTAAAAAATTACATGCACATACACATATGATTGAATATATTACTAACTTGGCTAAGTTCTGTATTATCATTAGCCTCCAGTTTTCAACACCAATATCGTCCTGACTTTGCAGGTGTGGCCAAGTAATCTTAATGCCTCAATTTAGACGATAATCAGCAATTTCATGTCTCCTATGTCATATGTGATTCATAAGTTTATAGAGTATTAGTATTGCACATATTTATTTATTTAGAAATAATGTAGCCTTGACAAGCCTGGAGCTCAATATGCAGATCAGGCTAACCTTGAATTCATAGAGATTTGCCCGCCTCTTATCTCCTGATTGTTGGGATTAAAGGTGTACAAACAACAACCATGCCCAGCCACCAAAATTACTTTAACAAGAAAGTTAATAATATAAAATTCAGGGGCCAGTAATACTGCAGTGTATAAAAGTGCTTGTCACCAAGTTGTCCCCTGAACTTGACATAAGTGGTATGGCAAGCACACCTCCAATAAACACAAACAAACAGAAAACAATTTTTGAAGTGAAATAAAAATTGTATCCATTGGGAATGGAGAAATAGATGGCTCCGTAGTTAAGATCACTTGCTGTTCTTCCAGAGGACTCAAATTCAATACCCACATCCCGATCAGGCATCTCACAATCATCTATAACTCCAGCTCCAGAGGAGAAGATTTACCTGGCCTCTGTGAGCATTTGCACCCACGTACACATACCCACAAGTAGATACACATACCTATACATAATTTATTTTTTAAAAAAATATTTTTAAGCCTTTGGTAGTGGCCCACACCTTTAATTCCAGTACTTGGGAGGAAGAGACAGGCAGATCTATGATTTTAAGGCCAACCTGGTCTACACAGTGAGTTCCAGGATAGCCAGGACTGTTACAGATTTCTCTGTGTGGATTAATGAAAATCCAAATACTATCGATAAAAATTACTTACTTTTCTACCAATGTTTGTACACATCCCTTCCAAGAAGGCATCTGTAGGGCAAGGTCTGCTATTGCTAAAGCCAGCTGAATGGAAAGAGAGATAAATAAATGAATAGACCAGATAAACAGAAACCATCAATGCTAACAGCAAAAAGATGGCCATAATTCTTTCAAACACTGTGACAGTGAAGACTAGCATCCCCTTTTATCCTTCCCCATGAATGTCTACGTATCCATTCATCTAGTTAGCCACAAATTGCTTGGATTTAAAGATCAACCTTAAAAATTAAAGACGGAGAAAAAAAATCAACAAAACACACTCAATAGATAGGTTACATTTTTTTCATTGTTGTTTCTGAGACAGCATTTTATCTAGCTCCAACTGGCCTCAAACCCACTAGATAGCGAGGTTGACCTTGAACTCCTGATTCTCCTTCCTCCACCTCACAAGTGCTACAATTAGAGGTTTTTGTTTTGCTTTAATTTGGTTTTGCTTTTCGAGACAGGGTTTCTCTGTGGCTTTGGAGCCTGTCCTGGAAGTAGCTTGTGTAGATCAGGCTGGTCTCGAACTCACAGAGATTCACCTGCCTCTGCCTTCCAAGTGTGCCACCACCGCCTGGCTTGCAATTGCAGGTTTAAACCACTATACCCAATTTAAAAACATCAAAATATGTTTAAAAATATAGATACTCAAGGCAGATTTTCTCTGTGTAACAGCCCTGGCATTCCTGGAACTCTCTTTGTAGACCAGGTTGGCCTGTCTCTTCCTCCTGAGTGCTGGGATTATAGGTGAGTGCCACCACTGTCCAGCCAATACTTACTTTTATTTGGCAATACAATACCATAGAACTTCAGAGACTGATAAATTATAATTTATCAAAAGACCAAAGCTACTAACAAAGTAAGACTTTGGTTCTGTCCTCAAATAATGGACTGCCATTTCCCTGCTCTTTCCATTTCTCATCTTGAAGCCTCATCCAAAAGCCTCCTCTTCAAGAGCACTTCCACGTCAGGCAAACACATGTATGCACTTTACTTTCTAATGTATTTCCCTGGTTAAAGGGGAAAGCCAAGATGTTCACTGTTTCATTTATAAGACTTTTGCTGCCAATCCTTTCAGAAAAGTTTTTAAAATTATTAAAAATTGAAAAAACGTTAAGTGCATAGACTTCTAACTCAGAATAGTACACATTTTATTAATTATCTGCAATTTTAACAGTAGGGGGAGCACACGCTAGAGAAAACATGCATTTACTTCCCTACTTTCAATATTCAATGTCTGAAGCCTAATGAACTCAAAGATTAATACAAATGATTAAACTTTTTATTCTGCTACAGTTGTGAAAATATAGCAATAAAGTTAACACTCCATTACATGGCTTACCAATAAAAACCACAATGAATCATGATGTATCCAAATGGCCGTACAAATTTCCTTAGTGAGTAAAGGATTTACCTGTGTTACAATGACAGGTGACAAATCTTTCAAGTTCTGAATATGAGTTAGCAATGAGTCCCTTAAAGAAGCATGAGAGTCTGTGGGGAGCTCATAAAACGAAGTCTGAATCTTCATTTTCATGGTCTGGGCAGCAAAATAGCATGATTCCACATCCTGTCGGATCTGTAACAATTGATCAGAAATCTCCCAGGCATGAACCTGAAAGTTAATAAAAGATATCATAAAGTATATTATTTTTATAAATAATTTTAAAGTTATATAACTTCAACATATATAGTTAGAATAAATATAATGGAAGAAAGAATTGACAAATTAACTTCAGTTTGCAGGGCCTATTCAACAAAAGTACTCCCTAAGACTTTGTGATTTACTCTAGTAAGGCCTAATGGCCAGATCAACTGAATCAAAAGACAGAATCTGAAAGACCAGAATAACCAATTCTATACAGTGGTTATAAAAAAAAAGTCCCAGAAATTTCTACTAAAAGTAAAACATTATATAAAGCTTCTCCCCTATGAAGTTGAATGTTTCTTCTCTTATTTAAATGTTTTGTTCACTCTGAGACTTAAGTCTGGAAACTTTTCAATATATCTATGAATAGGAAAAACATATTTCATATTAGTCTCATTGGGCACACTTTTTAAAGTTTAGTACCTCAAACAACAGGAAATATATCTTGGTCCAAGTGAAATTTACACATCATTTATTTTCGGATATGCTTATATATGACAGAGTTTAACAATATGACAATCATTTTTTTAAAAATTAACTTGTCTAGCCGGGCAGTGGTGGCGCACGCCTTTAATCCCAGTACTCAGGAGGCAGAGGCAGACGGATCTCTGTGAGTTCGAGGCCAGCCTGGTCTACAAAAGCTAGTTCCAGGACAGGCTCCAAAGCCACAGATAAACCCTGTCTCGAAAAACCAAAAGAAAAAAGAAAAAAAAATTAACTTGTCTATAGAAATAATAAAAAAGAATAAAATGCAACAAATCTGATCACGAATAACTAGTCATAATAAGAGGGAGTCCTATTTTAAAGAGAACTCTTGAAGAAAACGCATGAAGTACACAGTAGACAAATGACTACTGATTGACAAATTCTAATCCAGCTATGCAAGCTGTCTCTTAACAAACTGGTAATAATACAATGAGAAAAAAAGGGACCAGTCTCAATTTTGAAACAGTGACACATTTTGAAGATTTTTTTTTTTAAGACAGACAGATGCATCCAAAGTTATGCAGTGAAGGATCCTAGATCTCCTGTCCCTAGCTCCTGAGAGTTGAAAGTACAGGTATACACTTTTCCCAGTGTAAGTAGTGCGGGAGATTGAACCAGGGCCTTGTGCATGCTAGGCAAGCACTCCACCAAATGAACATCTCCAGCACCATATAAATTGTTCTAATCAATTTCTTCTCTTTTTCTTTTTTTTTTCCCCTCTCCCATCTCTTCTCTGCCATTTCTTCTTTCTTTTCATTTTGTGAAAGGCTGCCTACACAGTCCAGGATAGCCTGAAACTCATTATCTTTCTCCTTTAGGTGTGTGCCACAGACCCAACCCTCAAGTCCATGGCTCTTGTTTGTTTTTGTTTTTGGAGACAGGGTACATCACTTTGGGGCTTGTCCTGGAACTTGCTCTTGTAGACCAGGCTGGCCTCTAACTCACAGAGCTCCACCTGTCTCTGCTTCCCGATTGCTGGTATCAAAGGCGTGAGCCATCAACGACCAGCAAGTCCGTGGCTTCTTAAACTGTGCATCATGCAAGTGAACAAGAAGGTCCCAAGAAAAAGACAATAAAAGGCTTCTGAAAACACAGTGAGCAAAAATTAATATAAAACTAAACAATTGGTGAGCCCAAGGTGCTTCAGGTGTGTTGGTGAAGACAACTTTACTGCAGCCTTTGTTCTGAGCACAGTGTGCACACAACACTAAGCACATCTTCTTGCCACCCAGTGCCAATGATTGCTGCCTAAAACACCTCAAGAGTTCAATGTCCAGGATCCACAATGACAGAGAACCATTCCCACAAGCTGTACTGAACTCCAAATGGTAGTATGACCCACACTCACACCCATGAACATACATGCAAATAAATTAACTTTAAAAAGCCAAGCTTCACATAACAAAATAATTAGAAAGTGAGTCTTCAACATGGGTGGGTAGTCAAAAGAGCAAACAAAGATTCAAAGGAAGAAAAGTGGTATGTAACATTCACATTGTCTGACAGTCTGCAGTCCAGCCATCCAAGAATGAGGAAGAAAACAGAGCACATACAAAAATAAACTTAACTGGGGTGGGGTTGTGGGTGTATATCAGAAATGGCACCCTTATATTTCCTGGATTTGCTCCTCAATCCTGTAAGTAATAACCGTAACTCATATGTGCATTGACAGTAGTAGCATTGGTACATATTAGTCTAAAGCTATTAGAAGTTAACATGGGATAATACAACTGAAAATGGACTATTTTAATTCTACTACCCTCTATGTCTTGTCAACCCAAAATTTAGAACAGAATAAAATATAGATGTAATACAGAACTTAAAATAAAAACCAGGAATGTAGTTCAGTGGTGAGTGTTCAACCCCGAGCACCCTCCTGCCACCAAACAAAAGAGTGAAAAAGAAATAAATAGATGGCCTAGGGAGATGGCGCTGTCAGCAAAGTACAAGCCTGAGGACCCGAGTTCTGTCCCCAGCATCAGGGTCAAAGCTGGGTGTGACGGCACATAGGGAAGCAGAGATGAAAGGAGCCCTTCATAGAAGTATTCTAGCAACTAAAATTTTTAGATGCATACCAAAACAATGGATTTAGTACTGACTTGGCAACAGAGTGCATTACCAAAAATGAATGGAGAATGCCATTCAAGCCTTTAATCCCAGCACTTGAGAGGCAGAGGCAGGTTAATTTGTGTGAGTTCAAGCCAGCCTGGTTTACAGGACAAAAGTCAGGACTTTCACACACACAGAGAAACTCTGTCTCAAAAAGACAAGCAAATGGATGGTGAAAAGAGAACTGTAATTCAATGCTATTTCTAGATTAAAGATCAAATCTATTTTCCCTCTCCTTTAATATGATCTGGCCTTGAGTAATTTGTGTACCTGACAGAACACAGCAGAACTGATGTGGGACTTCAAAAGTTAGGTCAGAGGCAGTTTCAGAATCTCTGCCACGTTTCTCATCATTATTCTGAGAACCAATTGCCACATGGGAATTCTCAACATCTCTAGGTGGGGAAACTCAGAAAGGCCCTAAGACTATACAAAGAACAAGAGGACCTGGCTAAGGCTAACTTTCTAGGCCTTTCTACTAGTGTCATATTAGCATGTGTCTCAAAACTTATAAACTAGCCCAATGACTAAGTGGATATTTTAGTAAGCATGATCAGAAGCCAAGGAGCCCTGCAACAATTCCTGTCTACCAAGTATAAGATACAATAAGCTAGCTTTTGTTTTAGGGTAATGCTTCACAGTAGTAGGTAACCAGATATCATGTGCCTCTAGTTGAACTACACGACCGAAATGACAGAGACCAAAATTATTTTTTCTTTTCTATCATTATTATTATTTGGTGTTTTCAAGACAAGGTTTCTCTGTTTAATAGTCCTAGCAGTTCTGGAACTAGTTCTGTAGGCCAAGCTGCCTTGAACTCACAGAGATCCACCTGCCTTTGCCTCCTGGGTGCTGGGATTAAAGGCGTGAACCACCACCGCCCAGCCAAAGAAAACAAATTTTTATCTCATCAAGCCGTGGGTTCCAGCTGCCAGTCTGCAAGAGAAGACAGTTGTCCCTCTATCCTTGGATTGATTCCAGGGCCAAGATCTGTAGATGCTCAAGTCCTTTATAAAATGGCACAGTATTCGCATACAACTACACAATCTTCCAATACATCATTTTCTTTTTAATCTTTTTTGTTTGTTTCTAGAATAAGTTTTGCTAACACTCCTAGCTTAGCTTGAGTGCTTCCCATATGCATTAAATTGGGGCTAAATTTAAGGAAGATAGTTCTGTACAGAGGAACTGGGATTTTTTTTTTTTTTTTGCCTCTCCCCCTTCCTCCCATCCCGGCTTTGTCTAAAGCTTTGAGTCTAGTCACCTGGAACACTGTAAAACATGCATTATCTATAGATTCAATAAGGAACAAGCCACATAGTCTTCACTATCAAATGTGTCAGGCTTGGCAGTATGCATGATGAGGATTAATGAAGTATCATGAAAGTATAATGAAGTATCATGAAGTATGGTTATTGAAAAGCTTCTAAAATTTGGAGTAGGATCATAATCACGTGAAAAACAAAGCTGTTCATGTATAGTAATCCAATTTCATTGAAGGTACAAAGTACTTTGTAATTTTAAAACAAAAATAATTTTGTTTTAGAAGATTCCCATTCCCAACTTTGTCCATTCCATTTTAAGAAACCTTAATTTAAAAAAATAAAACAAAACATTTGCCTTCTGGAAGTTATATGTTTATCTGAGCAATAACTAAAACGTATTTCTTTTTTGGTTGCTGAGATGTATTAAATTTAAAGGAAGATATTTCTAGACGGGCAGTGGTGGCGCACGCCTTTAATCCCAGCACTCGGGAGGCAGAGGCAGGTGGATCTTTGTGAGTTCGAGACCAGCCTGGTCTATAAGAGCTAGTTCCAGCGCAGGCTCCAAAAGCCAGAGAAACCCTGTCTTGAAAAAAACCAAAAAAAAAAAAAAGATATTTCTAACAGTATAATTTCTGCCTTGTCTTTTATTTTACTGCAACCTTGACAGCATTTTTAGAACCTTCCTCTTTTTTTTTCTTTTATTTTTGATAAAAGAACACATGACAAAATTTTACTTTAGCTCTTTAGGATCAATGCTTATCCTTACGTTCAGATTACAGGAAATGATTTTTAAATAGGCACAAAAATCAAACATCTCTGTAAACAAAACAGTTAAAATTATTGAACAATAAGGGACATATTTGGCTTTTTAAAAACACAACAAGTAACTACAATTAAGTTTTGTTATACAAACTGTTTTTCACCCAGTTGCCAAGGCTCATGGACAGTTTGCTTCTATGGTACATGGTGCACAACAGGTTTGATCATCAGTCCCACAAAAACACTTAAGTAAAACAAGAAAGATGATATTTGGGGTTACATAAAAATCACCCAAATTTAACTAACAAGTTCACTTATTAAAAAAGTCATCACCAGGCTATGGTGGCACATGCCTTTGATCCCAGCACTCGGGAGGCCAGCCTGGTCTACAAGAGCTAGTCTAGGATAGGCTCCAAAGCTACACAGAAACCCTGTCTTAAAAAACAAAACAAAAAAGTCATCCATGACCAAAAGCACTATCCCATTAGTTAGGTGCCGTTCTCATTCTGATCATAGCCAAAGAGCCGAGAAATAACTCAAAAGTAGATGATAGCCAGGTACCTTGCCAGTCTAATGTGATATCTAAAAAATTATGACAGAAAATCAAGAATTTTGCTTTCTTTAAAAGGAAACTTCCGAGCCTGCCCAGACACTGAAGAAGGAAGATGTGACTTGCCCTGCTGAAAAAGGTACCGAGCCATGTGGCTAACATATGCTAGCATAATGGGCTATAAGAGCTAATAAGAAGCCTGAGCTAATCAGTTTATAACTTATGTAGACCACTGTGATTTTCTTTGGTACTTACCGGCTGTGAGAACTGGGAAGGACAGAAACCCAACAAGCAGGCCCTCATGTTACAAATGGCACCCACATGGACAACTGTATCCACATAAAGCCTGACAGAGCTTGGAAAGTAATTCTAGATAAAAAGAATAGAGTAAAGCATATCTACCAAGCATGTCTTCTTGGTAGCAGCATTTTCTCGGGTCTGCTCTGCTTGTTAGAGGCAAGCGCTCTCATTTAAGAGAGGCTTCCTGGCTCAGCTTTAGCTGCAAAACCTTGCAGCTCTTTTAAGAGGTCCTGCCACAAAACACTTAAAAACTTTGTTGATGAAAAGCTGACCGCTGGGCAGTGGTGGCGCATGCCTTTAATCCCAGCACTTGGGAGGCAGAGGCAGGTAGATCTCTGTGTGTTCGAGGCCAGTCTGGTCTACAAGAGCTAGTTCCAGGATAGGCTAAAAAAGCTACAGAGAAACCCTGTCTCGAAACACCAATAAATAAATAAATTAAATAAAAAAGAAACAAATCAATAGCCTTGAATACTTTTGGGGCTGGAGAAATGGCTCAGTGGTTAAGAACACTGACTGCTCTCCCAGAGGACCCAGGTTCAATTCCCAGCACCCACAAGGCAGCTCACAACTGTCTGAAGATCCAGTTGAAGGGAATCTGACACTTTCACACCAATGCACATAAAATAAAGTTAAATAAACCATAAAAATATTTTTTAAAAAAGTTGACCGCACGATTTTTGGTTTTCAGCTGTAGAAGGAAAAAAAGCCAGGCTGTTTTAAAATGCCAGCTTTCTGGGCCGTCCTTTCAGTGCAAACTCTGACTCTTTGAGGCAGGAGGTCCAGCTACAGAGAGAGCATCTGAGTGTTGTTTGTGAATACGCTGTTGTAGCTTGCTTGCTGGCAAGGAGCTTGAAACGCCACACAGTTGTGGCAATAAACATGGCTCCCAGCTGTACCTCCGCCATGAGGCTTAAATCTCAAAAAACTAAGAAATGGGGTGGATCCAACCATCAAAGCCACGGCTTTAATCCTCTCAATAGCTTAGCAAATTAAAGACTCATGTGGTCAGAAAAAGAGAGATATACAGTAAAATAAAGATTCAAAGTCGAAGAAAACCTCTAAATGTTTTACAGTGTTTTAAAAATATATGCAGGCTAAAGGTTAAAGTCCTTAAAAAAAGATAGTTGGGTGTGGTGTCATACATCTTTAATCCCAAAGCTTGAGAGGCAGAGGCAGACAGACCTCTGTGAATTCAAGGTATGGTGGCACACACGTTTAATCCCAGTACCTGGGAGGCAGAGACAGGCAGATCTCTGAGAGTTCAAGGACAGCCTGGCCTACAGAGTTATTCCAGGACAAAAATATAGAGAAACCCTGCCTTTTAAAAAGCCAAAAAAAGTTAAAAAAAAAAAATAGAGGTTAAAGTAAAGCCACATAAAGATGAAAAATACACAGAGAAATCTTGATACTGTATGTTATTATGCTCTCTTTGAATTGTTTGAATGATGAGGAAAGAGCAACAGCTGCTAAAAGATACTTTCTCATAAACGCTGCTGAACTAATCCAAGATAGGTATTTTGAAAATGCCTTCACTTCAAAATTGAAGTCAAAAGGTATGTTACTTTGGAGAAGAGATTTTGCTTTTGTTTCCACAGGAAATGAGAGGCTGTGGATTCATTCTGAGGTAAGAAAAATCAGGTTTGATCAAGGAAAACCACCTGAGAAATCTCCGGTAAGAACAGATGGCCTGGATGTCTGAGTTCTACATCTAGAACAGGTTCAAGATGCTGCCTGAGATGATCAAGACTCACTCCAGTCAGGACTTGATCATAATTCTAAACTTTCTTTAGGTCCCCTAAGAGTATCAGTGCCCCCAATCAGCAGGAAGTAGCCTGGAATAATACACCCACATTCCCAAAAAATGGACTATGGATATTTTCCTTTGTTTAAAAAAGAAAGGGGGGGGGGAGAGTGGTGTGGGACAATTCTGTATTCTGTCAAATATGTTTTAAATAATCGCTGATTGGTCAGTAGCCAGGCAGGAAATATAGGTGGGAAAACCAGACAGGAAGTAGAGGTGGGTCAAAAAGAACAGAAGAGTTCTGGGAAGGAGGAAGCCCATTGTTCCCCAGTCCTGCCCAGACACTGAAGAAGGAAGATGTGACTTGCCCCGCTGAAAAAGGTACCGAGCCATGGGGCTAACATATGCTAGAATAATGGGCTAATATAAGTTATAAGAGCTAATATGAAGCCTGAGCTAATGGGCCAGTTTATAATTTAAAAATAAAAAATAAAAATAAAAAGGAACTTCCCAGAAGGAGATTAGGGTGTGGGTAGCAAGAACTCCATCTGGTGGCAGCTTGTGAAGGGGCCAAGCCAACAATCTTCTGGATGGTTCTGTCAAACTGACAGTACAGAGAATACACAGGAAGATCAAAGTGTCATCTCCCAGCAGGTTTTGATGAGACAACTCTTGGATGTAAGAAAGTAGGGTGAAGGGGAATTTTGATACTGCTCAACCATCAAATATGGAATTAAACATTCCCATTAAGGCAACAAAAGCCAACCGCAAACATGGGTTTCATTCCCACCATTGACAAATTTCTATTGTTCTTTAGTTCCTCCTCTCTCTGTATGTGTGATTGATCAGCAAATTCTGCTAGTTTCCTTTTCTAATTTTTTATTGTTTTTCTGCCTTCAATCTCTTGTATTTGCCTATCCTGTAAACTAGGATGTCCTCAGTGGGGCAACGGTACACATGGAGATAAAAACAATAAGCAGCATGTCTGTAAATATGGTACTCGTTCACTGGTCCATCCCTGCACTTCCACCCATCACAAAGGAAGCACTCAAGAGCTAGACAGAGATCTGGATGAGGCTTTGCAGGACTGATCCCAGGGGAATACTCAAACTTCCTTTTTGTTTTAATATTTATTTATTTATTATATATCCAATATTCTGTCTGTGTGTATGTCTGCAGGCCAGAAGAGGGCCCCAGACCTCATTACAGATGGTTGTGAGCCACCATGTGGTTGCTGGGAATTGAACTTAGGACCTCTGAAAGAGCAGGCAATGCTCTTAACCACTGAGCCATCTCTCCAGCCCCTCAAACTTCCTTTTTAAAGTCAGGGTACTACTTCTGCAGCCTGAGAAGCCTTCATTGTTTTCCTGATGGTCCATGCACACATTGCATCTGAGCCTGTAGGAAAAACAGTACTCTAGTTGGTGTGCTGATCACTGGCAAAGCAGATTGTGTCCTGTCTACTTTCCCACTTCCAGCTTCTTGTGTCTCTCCTCAGCACTCAATTTTTGTAATGTGAGTTCCAAAACCCACTAAAAGGAATGAACATAGCAACTGGGTCATGCTTGTCTTAAACTTTATCCTTTATCAATTGTTTTTCTTTTCTTTTCTACAGTCTTTTTCAGAAAAATAAAAATTGGTTTTATAGTAAAAAAGTGTTTATTCAACACTCCAATCTAATCTGTCATTCCAAACAAATAAAAGAAGTGAACATGTTTCTTTTTATCTATAACCCAGAATTTGACTTTGCATATCATATCCTCTTCAGGCTTCAGTTTTTCTTTGTAGCCTTTACTGTCCTGGAACTTGCTCTGTAGACCAGGCTGGTCTCCAGCTCAGAGATCTGACTGCCACTGTCTCTGAGTGCTGACATTAAAGACATGAGTCACCACTGCCTAGATTGAGCTTCAGTTTCTTATCTCCTCTCATAGCCACCTTTTCTAGTTTATCTATAATGGGTTCAGTCATTTCCCATCTTTCAGCAGAAGCTCTTCATGTATTATTTCTGCCTCTCAAGTGGGATCTACACTTCCTTCAACATGCATGATAGCATCCATCATCTTCAAAAGTATGTTAGATTAAATTCCATCACAGGAACTAATACGAGATTTTAAAAAAAAAGCATTTACGACGTCCTGCCCATTGTGAGCTCCTTTCACAAGGCCAGCAATATCTACTACATTTAGAAAAGCAGTAATCTTTGTTTGCTGGTTTGTGATACTGGCAAAGTGGAACCTTTCATCTGGCACAGGAACTCTACTCTCATTGGAGTGGATGGTACAGAATGGGAAGTTGTCTGCTGAAGCCTAACTACTGGTTAGCATATTGAAAAAGGTATACTTCCCAACATTTGGCAATCCTACAATACCCACTTTCAATGAGGTTCCAAATCTTCCAATCATTGGGGATGGTTTAATTCCATATCCTCTCTTTTAAAGGGCATCATGCTGAGGGTGGACAATTGCATGGGGTCCCAGGATACAGAGACTGATGTCACTGGCAACTGGAGGTAGGGAGAAAGGTGGGCTGTTTTTTTGTTTTGCTTTTTTGAGCTTGGACTGGTCTTGAACTCATGGAAATCCATCTGCCTTAGGTGCATGAGCCACTGCATCCAGCTTAATTATATATATTTCTGATTTAACTATCTCTACCTCTTTAAAAGTAGATATTTAAAAAATAAGGAGAGAAGGTTTGGCAGTTAAAAGCACTGACTGCTCTTCCAGAGAACCTGGGATTGATTCCTAGCACCCACAATGAAGTTCGCTGTACTCCAGTCTTGGGAGATCTGATGCCTTCAGGCCTCTGCAGGTACCAGGCACACATGTGATGCAGACATGCATTCAAGCAAAACATCTATACACATATAAAAATAAATAAAAATGAAGGGAAACAAACAAAACAAAAATTAAATTGCCTTGGGCAAATTAGTTAACTTGGGAACAGGAATGCAAATTAGCATATAGAGGGCAAAGAGATTTATTTTTCCAGAACCTTTCATAATACTGGAATTTGTTTTGTTGTTTGATTTTAATAACCTTTGGATACCAGACATGGTGGTGCATACCTGTAATACCAGTGCTTAAGAGACCAAGGCAAGAGAATGGAACATTCAAGACAGCCTGACAACTTAGTAAGACCTTGTGTCAAAATGTAATTTAAAAAAGATAAATGGGGGAGCTGGAGATATGGCTCAGAGGTTAAGAGCACTGACTGCTCTTCCAGAGGTCCTGAGTTCGACTACATGGTGGCTCACAGCCATCTGTAACGAGATCTGGTGCCCTCTTCTGGCCAGCAAGCATACATACAGACAGAACATTGTATACATAATAAATAAATCTTTAAAAAAAGAAAAGAAGAGCTGCTCTTCTAGAGGTCCTGAGTTCAATTCCCAGCAACCACATGGTGGCTCACAGCCATCTGTAACGAGATCTGGTGCCCTCTTCTGGCCAGCAAGCATACATACAGACAGAACATTGTATACATAATAAATAAATCTTTAAAAAAAAAATGAGAGAGAAATGGTAGATGACTTGAAATCACTTTCCAGAATCCACATCAAGACAGAGAACTGACCTTACAAAGTTGCCATCTGGTTTCCATACATGCACTGTGTGACACACAAATGCATTGACATTCTACACACACACACACAAATAATAAATAAATTAAAAAAATAATAAAAAGTGAGATCAAAAGAGCCCGAGCCTTAATTTTTATAAAATAACAGAAAAGTTCTCTCTAGCATAGTAAGTTCTTTTATTTGTACCCTTGACTCTCATAGCTCAACTGTGACCCTCCATACTGGTATAATTCTAAGAGGCCATAGCTATCTTCAAAACACAAAAAACAATCTTAATAATCTCTGCATTTCCCCAAAGCATAGAGAAATCCTTAGGTCACAATAAGCTTTGTATAAAGTACACATTACATTGATAAGTATGACCAAAAAAAATATATCATCTCTTCTGTCTTTTTGTTTTTGTTTTTTAAGACAGAGTTCCTCTAACAGCCCTAGTTGTTCCGGAACTCAATCTATAGACCAGGCTGGCCTCAAACTTACAGAGATCCACCTGCCTCTGTTTCCTGAGTCTGAGAATAAAAGCATGCCCGCTACACCTAGCTTCTATGATACTTCTTAGTTTTCCCAAACATGCAGCACATGCTTCCTAGATATGTGAGACACTTATACATTAATGATAACTATGACATCAGAGTTTAAAATATGTAAATAGAGAAATGGCAACAGAGCAAGCAAATCAGTTCTTTACAGACACAGAAGAACCAGGAGATGAGAAATTCTGTTCAATCTGACGTGTGTGTGTGTGTGTCTGTCTGTCTGTGTCTGTGTGTGTGTGTGTGTGTGTGTGTGTGTGTTCATGACTGCAAGTGCAGCAGTGCTATGGTGCCTCTTGGAAGTCACAGGACTTCAGGTGTGCTCTTCACCTTCTAGGTTGAGACAGGGTTTCTTGCTCACCACTGCGCAGCCCAGGCTAGCTGAACCACAAGCTTTGGGGAGTCTTGTCTTCACTTCCCATGATGTCACGGAGTTCGATGACTACAGAAGCACACTACTCTTCTGTAGTGTCTATGTAGCTGCTGGGAATGCAAACTCAGGTCCTCACTCTTGCACAGCAGGCACTTCATCCACTGAGATGTCTCCAGCCTAGGAGACCCCCGTTCTCATTTGTAGAATTGCACAGACTTTGCCAGAATGGATCCTGAATTTTGTTTAACTTTTAGTAATGAGAAGCTTGATGTTTTCTCTAGCTAAAATCTTAAAATTTAAATGTTTTGTTCCATGTACTGAGATACACATCTGTAATTTCAACACCTAGGAGACAGTGGCAGGAGGATCAACAGCTCCAAAAATAAAGGGTTTCAAAGTTTCAGAGACAAAAAATTTGGAAGAAAAAAAAAATCAAGTCTTCTAAAAGGCACTTACTTCAAAATATTTTCAGTATTTCTGAAATGTAATAAAAGAAGCAGTATATTCAGATCCAGGCAACTAAACCAAATAGAAAGTCTGTATCTTCTGGCACTTTAATGATGCAGTTGGGAGAATGCTTGCCAAGCATGAATGAGACCCTGGGTTCCAACAGCGCTACCGCAAATAGGGGCTAGGGATAGTGGGGTAAAACCTTCCTAGGGTAATCTTAGCACCCAGGAAAGAGACAGAAGGAACAGAAGTTCAAGGATATCCTCGGCTACATAGTGAGTTTGAGGCCAGCCTGGGCTACATGAGACTCTCTGAGATGGTGATTCTTCATTGTCAACTTGATGAGATTTAGAAACACCATGGAAATAAATTTCTGGGCATGCCTATGAGGAATTATCTAAAGTAGGTTAAACGATGTGGGAAAACAAACCTAAATGTGAACGGTATTTATCATTCTATGAACTGCAATCCTGGACTGAATAAAAAGAAAGCAAGCTGAACAGAAGTGTCGGGAGCTCTCTGCTCCCTGACTGTGGACATGCGGTCAGCTGCCTCCTGCTTCTGCTAGCCCAGTGTTTCTGCCACGATAGCCTATGTTCCCTGGAACTGTGGGTCAAACAAACCTTTCCTTCCTTAAATTGCTTTGTCAGGTATTTTGTTATAACAACAAGATAAATAACTAATATACCCTGTCTCAAAAAGAAAAAAAGGGAAATTTGCATCTAATGATTGTGTGATCTAAATGGACGTTATGGCTTAGAACTGAAAAGTCCCCAAAACTTGCTTGTTGAAGTCACCAATTCATCAATATTTAGAAATGGCATCATTGGTAGGTGATGAGACCATGAAGGTTCTAAATTTCATAAATGGGTTTAACCCACAAATGAATTCAAAACCTAATGTTGGAGTCATTAAGATGAATCATTATGTAAAGGTGCTTACTTACCCCAAACCTGGTGACCTGAGTTTGACCCCCAAGACTAACATGGTGAAAACAGAAGTGACTCCTCTGGCCTCTACACATATGGCATACACGTGCCCCACCTCACACAAAATAAAGAAAATGTAATTTAAAAAAAAACATAATGGATTATTGGGAAATGATAGAAATTTTAGGAGGTGGTGCCTGGTTGAAGGAAACAGAAGGGTAATCCTAAGGCCCTGTCTTTGCTTCTTCCTATTTCCCAGTGACTATAACATGAGCAGCTTTGTTCCTCAATTCCTACATCATGATACTCTGCCTCATCACAATCTGAGAACCACAAAACTACGAAACCATGGACAGAAAACTCTGAAATCATGAGTCCAAATAAATTTGGATTCTTTTTGTTTATCTCAAGTATTTGTCACAGATGGTATAAAATTAACTTGGAAAAAAAGGACTTTGCTTTTTAATTAAACTATAGAGAACAGCTATAAACATTTCCTAAGACAATTCTATGGATAAATGACCTTAGGAAATAACCTCCCAGGAGTAAAAATATTTTACTCCTGTAAAAATACTTGGGAGACAATGGCAGGTGGAACTCTGAGTTTGGGGCCAGCTGATCTATAGAGCAAATTCCAGGACAGTCAGGACAGAAGAGAGAAACCACCTCTAAAAACCAAAACCAAACAAGAACAAAAAAATTCAGAGCAGAACCAAAAGAAAAGAAGAGCTATTTTCTAGTTCCAAGTACCTTTTTACTAATTTTTAAGACATAGAAAGTGTCTCACTTAATAGCCCAGGCTGATCTTATGCTCCTGACTATCTCCCTGCCTTAGGCTTAGTGCTGGGATTTTAGGAGTAAGCCACCATGCCCATCTAGCATTTAAGTCTTAAAGTTGCCTTGTATACTACTCGGCTGTACCTCTCCTTCCTAATATCTGTCTTTTGGAATAAAACTAATATGAGAATCACATGGAAAACAATAATCAAAAGTTACTAAATGCCCAGAATGGTGGCACATTCCTACCAGCGCTGAGTAGATAGAAGTAGGGAAAAGAAACAAGATCTTTTTTTTTTTAAAAAAGATTTATTTATTTATTTATTATGTTCTGTTTTGTCTACTTGTATGCCTGCAAGCCAGAAGAGGGCACCAGATCTCATTACAGATGGTTGTGAGCCACCATGTGGTTGCTGGGAACTGAACTCAGGACCTTTGGAAGAGCAAGCAGTGCTCTTAACCACTGAGCCATCTCTCTAGTCCGAGAAACAAGATCTTAAGGTCATTCTGAGCTACATAGGAGTAGGTCAGCCTACTCTATGAAACCATTTCAAAAAACCAAAACACTACTAAGTAAATTGTTAGTTTAAACCAATAAGCCTTCGTGGGCTATACAGAGGTTTTTAAATCTAGCCTGGACAATTTTGAAAGTCTGTCTCAAACTACAAAGTAAGAAAAGATATGGGGCCCAGTGGTGGTAGTGATGCACCTTTAATCCCAGCACTTGGGAGGCAGAGGCAGGTGGATCTCTTTGAGTTCAAGGCTATCCTAATCTAAATAGTGAGTTTCTTCAGGACAGCCAGGGTTACACAGAGAAACCTTGTCTTGAAAAACTAAAAGAAGAAAAAAGATCTGGGGATGTAGCTCAGTGGTAGAGTACTTGCCTATCATGCATGAGGTCCAAGGTTCAATCCCCTTGTGCTGGGGGTGGGATAGATGTTAGGGATACAGCTCAGTCGTAGAGCATTTGCCCAGCATGTGTGTATAAGGTCCTGAGTTCAAACTCAGCATCTGGGGCTCAAAAGGTGGCTCAGGGGTTAAGAGTACTGTCCTTCCAGAGGTACTAAGTCTAATTCCCAGCAACTACATGGTGGCTTAAACTCAGCATCTAACCCCTCTCCCCTCAAACTGCCAACACTAAATATTAAGAGGCAATAAGTTATCATTTCACTCTTTGCTTCTGCATTCTAGTGGCTGGGAGGGTTAGGAGCCGTAGCTTTAAAACAGTAACAAGTTATCTTGTTTCGGTCATCGAGCCAACCAAATTCTGATTCCACGGATGCTAAAGTACATTGATCACCATTCCTCCTGTTATGCTGCAGAAAAGAAAAAGGAGGATAAAGAGGACTCTTTACAAGGAGAGAATAAAGCACTTACACTTCAAGGACTTTCTAGCCACAGATGCCAGGTGCTACCCACTGAAATCCAGGCTTGGACTAAGCTCCACATTCTCAAAGGGCCATCTCAACCGAAGCCTGGGGCTCAGAGTCAGCAGGAGGAAGCTGCAGCTCCCACTAGCAGCACATTTCAAAGAGACTGCAACAAGAGAACATGTTCCATTTAAGGTCTAATTCCAATCTCCCTCTTCACACAGCAGCAGCAGGACAGACCTTTACAGTCTTTTCTTTCAAAGGCTATTTCCATGACTCTGTGATGAATATGGGGCAGGCTATGGCTCAGCAATCCTTTCACTAGCATGCACCAAGTCCTTCATTATACCTCACAACACATCTGCACAGTACTTGCCTCTTTTCTTCTTTATTGATGCACTGCTGTTCCAGGACTCACTGGTATACCAACGGCTCTGAAACTGCCAAATCAACCAAAATCACTCAGCCGACCTCAACAATGCAAGCACACACCCAAACAGGAGCTAAACGAGTCATTAGCTGCCAGGATTGAGACTGAAATCAGGGCTGTTAATCTTGCACAGAAACAACTTGAATAGAACTACTTGAAATCCTTCGGAGAACCCAAGAGCTCTGACAAACAGAAAATGAGTTTCTGGAAATAAGATATTCAATGAGATACGAAAAGTAACATAAAAGTGTCTGGTTGCTGCATTTTAAAGGAAAACCAATGAATGATAGAATTATTAAATGAGAGTTGCTAGGGAATACAGACTAGATAGTCTAAGCAATCTCAACTTCCTATAGTTATTAAGGTCAAAAGAGCTGGGGCTAGAAAGAAAGCTCAACAGTTGCGACCGCTTGCTGCTCTTCAGAGACTGTCAAGGTGGAAGGAACCATTTGTTGAAAGCATAGTCCAGGGAAGAAGACTTCCTGAAAGCCAAAAATATAGAAAACCTATTTACTTTCATTTCTGCCAACCTAAGTAAATGTATAATAATTCAAATATCAGATGAAATTTTAAATTTTTTATCGCATTTTTAATTATTGTATGTGTTTACATGCATGTGTACCATGACACCTGAGTGGAGATCTGAGGTTAAGTGGCTGGAATCAGTTTCTCCTTCCTTCAGATCAGGTTCCAGGGATTGAACTCAGGTTATCAGACTTGGCAGCAGGCACATCTCATTAGCAGGAGAGTTTTTTTTTTTTTTTTTTTTGAGACCGAATTCCATTGTAGCCCCCAGTATCTGGAACTCACAGCAGAGCCAAAGATGACTTTGAATTTCTTTCAGAACTTCTTGCCTCCATATGCCCAGTGCTGTAACCACACCACATTCACCTCTACACCTGGTTTCATGCACTGTTGGGATGTGAGTCCAGGGCTTCTTTGTGCATGCAAGGCAAGCACTCCACAACGGAGCTATACCTCCTGCTGAACTCATAAAAGTTTACTCTGCATATTAACCATAGTAACAAAATTGAGAATCAAAAATTTTAAACTTAAGCCGGGCGGTGGTGGCGCACGCCTTTAATCCCAGCACTCGGGAGGCAGAGGCAGGCGGATCTTTGTGAGTTCGAGACCAGCCTGGTCTACAAGAGCTAGTTCCAGCGCAGGCTCCAAAGCCACAGAGAAACCCTGTCT